>JAJSRV010000079.1:377983-501055 GCA_021527715.1 Neoseiulus cucumeris | reverse complement strand
TACTTTATGCGCTATTCACCGATATCGATTTTTTCGGACACTTCGTGAGTTTCACTTGTCAGCTGGACGGCGCGGCGGCGCGCTTTGGGAGAGAGAAATCTTTTTGTCCACTGGCGCGCCGGCCCAACTGTCTCCAGCGAATCAATAAGAAAAAGAAAGTCCGGACGGCCAAGTGAACGCTTCTTCCTTTCCAACACTCGGTTGAGAAAAACCTGTCAGCCAAGGATGGCTCCTGCCTCGACCCTTGCGATATTGTTGTGGGCGCTCGTGTCAGCAGAGAGTCATGGCGAAGGAATTGTCGTCGAACCACAGCGGAATCATCCAAATGCGAGCGCCGAGTTACACAAGATTTGTGCTACAATCTGTCTCGAAGCTTCTATCGAGCAACGCCTGACAGTTGTGTTCGTTCTCCACGTTGACTCGAAGTCCGGAATCAGTCTCGACTACCTTTGGAATTTGCCTCGCGCTCAAATATACCTCTCAAAGGATGAGTTTGTCCCTTCACCCAGAGATAGAGAAGTCGTGATTTCTTGGGAGCGCGATCCTGAGTCTCGGAATTCGCGTAAGAAGAAGTTCTGGGATTTGAGATCTTTCACTGGATACCGCAGCCGTCAAAGGAATTTTCGTCTGCAGCTCTATAATGTGGATCGGCGCGTTCTCGTCCAGATCAGAGAATGGTCAGAAGAAGACGAATCAGATGAACCAGATCCTCTGGAGTTTATACGAGCCATTATTCGAAACACGACTAACAACTACTTCAACTACTTCCGGACAACCTTCATCATTCTCAGAAAAGAAAACGAAGATAGACTGCATTCAACCATGACTGTCGGCAGATCGGGCGAAATCATTGGCGGACATGTCCTGAAAGTAACCGCGAGGGAATTCAGATTGGACGACGTGCGAGACGTGTTTGTTGGCCCAAAAACCGTGTCGAACCACAGCGATCGTTTCGCTTTCAGATTCGATTCCGTAAGCTTCCCTGACAATGATGGCAAAAAGGCGAGAATCTACTTCAGGAGCTGCAAGAAGGTGAGTCATCTCGCTACTGGTCCTCGCGAAGGGGATTATTACGAAATAAGGGCAATCCTCGATGTTAGGTTAGCAGTTTAACAGTCGTGTGCAATTCCTCTTGATTTCAATCGATTTCGCTTTTGCAGGAAAATACAGTTTTCGTGCACTCCCATGACTATATGGCTGTGCGCTTGGCGGTCCCCCTTCAGTGGGAAACCCGACTCATCTCGAATCTGCCGAAGTACCTGACTCTCGAAGTTCCTCTGACGCTGCTCTCTCTCATTGCTCTGCCCATGCTCCTTTCGTTTCGACGTCACCGTATTCTCTGCCCCTCATTCTCAACTTGGAGGACCGCTTATCATCTTCTGAGTGGAGACGATCATCGCTCGCTGATCAATTCTGTCGACCAAAAGACTTTGATATTGCTTCTAAGTGGCGTGATATCTCTACTCATCCAGTACCCGATAAACTTGCTGAAAGGAGAGGTTGTCTCGTCACCCTATGAGCAAAGGATTCAACCTTCAAACTGCACCGTACAATCGTGTATGCTCCGCGGTTTCCGGTGGGAATGGTTTAGGAAAGTTGATACTGTGAACTTTGTTGGAGGGCTAGAGATGAGATTCAACTTGGAGGATGCGGTGAGCGAAGGAAGCCTGAAGAAAGGATGTCCAGCTGTTTCGTATTCATCGAGTGGCATGATGAATTGGACGGTTTTCGCTTTTTTGGCTCAATATCGAACAGTCTGCGATGAACCTGTACTTATGAAGATGCAGCTCGTCAAA
The DNA here is from genome assembly GCA_021527715.1 of Neoseiulus cucumeris. NCBI lineage: Eukaryota > Metazoa > Arthropoda > Arachnida > Mesostigmata > Phytoseiidae > Neoseiulus > Neoseiulus cucumeris. The sequence goes on along the minus strand of JAJSRV010000079.1, from coordinate 499,259 downwards.
TGGGGCCGAGATCTTGCTTTCGAGTCTGTACCTAGGTCACAAGCCACCCAAGCCATATGCTCCTCCTTTGAGAGTTTCTATGGTTAATTTGATCCCTTGAAACACTTGAAGTTCACTCATAGTATTCTGGCACACCATTTACTCCACTATCCTCATGTGAAGTCCGCTTTGTATTACAAGAATTTTCACGACAGATATTTCTGGCGCAGCAATGGTTACAAGGTTAATGATCCACGGGCGAACGCGACCCTCATAAAACTAAAAATAGCGAAGGCAATCGGTACTTTGAAAGAAGGCTACATCAGGTACAAGATGCTCGACGATGCAAGTGACTTTCGGTCGATGGAACTCGCAGAATTGAGGGAACTTTTCCTCTTATTCTTAGGCCTCATGCTGGTGATGATTATTTCCCGAGCTCTCTTAGGTTTACTACTTCATTGAAGTGCCGACGATGGCAGATGTACTGCAGACGCCCTTAAGAGTAGTTCTGCGGTACATCACGCAGAGATAATCCCCTAACTGATAACTTGGAGCGAATTTCCTTGTCTCCCGAAGATTATACATCGGCGGCACTTCACTGTACGTCCACACCAACGTGGCGCAATCCAGAGTCTGATATTGACAACTCTCCTTGTAATTTCCTCTCAGAAATCACGAATCCATAAATCGCAGGGCATTGTATTCTCGGTTGAGTGTAAACGGCTTCGATATCGAAATTTTTACAATACCGAATTTCAATTCCTCTGTTTTAACGTGGCCGAATCCTGGTGATTCGCTCGTTCGTCGTGACTCGAATTTCGGAAATTTTGCAAATTGCGCATCGTCGGGAAATGTCTCGGGAATCACTCTTTCCTCGCGGTAGTCTTGATTATTTCGTCAAGTCGCGGCAGCGAGGAAAGAGACGCGAACTTTGGAGGTTCGCTGTCATCGCCGTAAATCCCTCGAGAACGGAATTTCTCGTCTATGGATGCGTATCGCAGCTTTCCACTCAGGCGACCGCTCTGTCGTTTGAGGTCATATTAGTGCGAATTCACGACGGCTAGAATAAAAGGGGTGCGAATTGCGAGGTTTCTACTGTATTCTAAATCAAGGGTCGGCAAACTTCTTCGGCCGGCCGTCCGGTTTCAAGATCTGGAATCTTCCGCGACCGAATCCAGGGGACCGAGGCATCGAGAGAGGGAGATAGAGAAACATGAAGAGAAACGCCTCCCTTTCCATCGGGATAGACACACGAGTTTACTCTCTCCTTTCACCTGATTCCGATTCACTCCCATCTTGGAGTAATTTTCAATTGACGTCTGCGGGAGTCAGCTGCTGAGAGAACATCCTCATTCTACCTAGACCATTTACCGGACAAAAGTCCTCCGCTCTAATGTCGCGCGGCAGGACAAGTTGAGGTTTTCCTCCCTCATTGATAGCGAGCCCAAGCCGAGAACGAAGCAACGGCGACCCAGGAGAGGCGCCAAAAGGATCGTCTCTCTCCCAAATCCCTTTTAGCTGACTATCGAGATTGAGTTGTTCCTGTCGCGCATCCCACTTCAACAGTGAATAAACTCAAGTTGTGAAGGTAGGATCTCTCCTGTCTTACAAACCATTGAATCAATTCATGAAAACCGCTTACGGAAACCATTGACAGCGAATTCGCTCCTCCGAAACCGATCAGGAAAGCTTCCCGACCTAGAATATTTGTAATGAAAGCCACGTTGAACTCTCAATCCGTTTATTTCAAAAGCCATGGATAGTTTCGACGTTTCCTGTCGCGCGCTTTATGAAGTGACTCATGCGAGCGGTTATTTTGCGGTTATCAGTAAAAGTTACTTAGCGCATGGTGGTTTGACTCTAGAGAGATCGCTGGCTGGGGACTCATCTTGTAGCCAAGGTTGAGAGCTGCAGAATACCTTTGCTGAAAACGAAAATTCCAGAAAATTGGGAGTAGCTGAGGGACGACTAGTGGATTGAGTACACCAGATCTAAAGGTGATTATCCCGGAATATCGGAAACTCTATGACAGCCACTCGAGGGGCGCATTCCCGATCAATTTTGAGAGATCTATCAGGGTCCTAATGAAATACACGTCACCCTGGAGTAACCTCAGACGAAAAGAAGATTCATTCTACCTCCGAAGTCACGTTCGTATCATTCGGGAAAACGATGTCCGATGTGATTGATTGATTGTTGTTGTTGTTGTTGACGATATCCAATGTGGTCATGCGCATCAATTCTGAACGAACCTAAAAGAGCAAGGTTGTATTCTGAGACATGTACGGTTCGTTCGCTTCTCTATGTTTTTTTGGAGCAACGTTGGCCCTTGCGAACCGCGAAGCCCGAAACGTTGAATCTGGCTAACAATAAGCAGGGCCGGGTTTGACATTTCGCCGCCCAAGGCTGGATGGAGATGCCGCCCATTTTTTCGTTGTGCGTAAGATGCTCGATGTATCCACACAGAATGTTCTCAGAGAACGGAACGAAGGAATCATTCATATCTGGAGGGAGCACGACGGAGCAGATCGGTTCCTTATGCACGCTCCCTTCTGAACATACTATCACAGAACTTCTTTATCATCACTTCGAAGAGTATCGATTGCACAGCCTCGGACTCTGTTTCCAAGATTGCTTGGTTACAGATTTTACCATCGGACTGACAATACCGCGAGTATGTCTCGGTGCGTTTCTAACACGAAAATCTGCTAAGGGCTCAGCGAAATCTGAGGCTATAACTCGCAACTTCCCAATAAAGTCCAACTTATTGCAGTCGACCTCGACGGCAATCCACGCAGACGTTGGAAAGATCAAGATTCCACTGCGGCTTTGCTGAGTTTTCCACAAGCGAAGATTCAATTAAAAGGCGCAAATATGGTCATAGAGCTCCGTTTTGAGTTGCTTCTCTCCTTGAGGGTGGGGATGAAGTGCATTCACAGATTTCAGCGAACTGTTTCCAGCGATTTCGTCGATATTTCGAAATAGCTTTCAAATCGTGAGGAAGAGTGGAATGGACCTCTTCGTGGTGCCATGTCGGAGTCCGAGGAGTGCACTTCAGAATGGCACCACGATGGAATCGCAAGCGTCATGGATGCCGTCGGGCGGCCTCTGCCAACGACCTGGAAAGTGAGTCGAACTCGAAAATTGAGCTTCCGATCTCAATTCTGATGGTCGAATTCGACTCGGGGGGCTCGGTTTATTCTGAAACAGATCTCAGATTATAATTTTGTCCACCTATTTCGCCGGAATTTCTCTCTGTGCGGCGCCGGCGCAGGCTGCCAGTTGGACACCGTTGAGCTGGAGCTTAGCGCCGAGGCGCGTCGCTCTCCGGTCGCGAGGCTGGAGGTCTGTCAGGACCGCCGCTGTCATCGAGGACACGGCGGAACCTGCGGAGGATCCGACGGCAGCCGCCTAAGGCTATAGCCTTGTTAGCCTACATTGAAATCCGGCCCTGTGGGTGAGAGAAAAGGAGATCATTGTCTACTTTTCGGACATGATTGATTCTTGGAAGGCTCGAGATAATTCAGCTCGTCGAGCGTAGTCGGTGACTAGTATCGAGCTGCAATGGTAAAGGATGCTCGTCTCGGGCGAACAGCTTATCTAGCAAGTTTCCAAGGATCGAGCTGAGATGAGGAGGGGGACAACATCGCTGCGGCAAGCATTTTTGAGGTTATTTTGAGCCGTTAAAGCCGTGATTTGAACCCATAACTATCGATTGTAAAAACCGTAAAATTCCATTGAGAAAGCGCGGGGCGTAATTACGGAACCCAAGTTATGACCCGTAATCACGTGCCGTGAAACTGTCACTACGGTGACCATATCTAATCGGGACTCGGGTCACCGTTTGCGACCCAATGCTTGCAGTGCTCATCAGGCCACTACATAGACTAGATTGAAGAAACTGGCTATAGTGGCAGCACCGACGTCGAAAGCTCTGGGGCCCGGAAGCCCACCAAGAATGCTTCGAAATCCCGGTTCCAACAAGCTTTCTCTCCGGTTATTTCGTCGTAAAATGTAACAGATAACGAACCTTAGACTATACGAGGAATACATAATTTATGAACCAACTTGAAATGCAAGCTATTGCTGCGTAACGTCTTCGTTAGAAGTTAGAATCCACGTGTTTGTGTTTTTGTTGACCACGGCCATGGCAGCCGCCATTTGATTCTTCACAGTCTCTCGCTGAAGGAAAACAATGTCTTCAGAGCGAAGTGCGGGCTCATCTCCCGATCCCTTGTCCGATGGAGGCCCTCCAGGAGATTCTCCGCGTCGAGGATTGCAGCGACATTCGACGGAACCGCTCCAAGGAGAATATAAACCTAGAAGTTCTTCCAATCCGACGATATCGACAAGAGAAATCGGTCGAAGCAAAATGTTTGTCGGTGCCTCCGCCGGAGTGCTAAGCATTGCTGTCACTGTCATCGGAATCAGCATATATTTGATCCGCAAACGGAAGCGTTTGTGAGTACGGAAACTGTGAAATTCACAATCAATTTCAGTTCTCTTCGATAACCACAAGTTCCTCGCTCAGAGTTTACGCGGTCATATTGGCGTACGGACGTCATCCAGAGGTCAGGGTGTATTCTTTTGTGAATGATTCGAATCGACTGAGTTTAGATGAAGTTGTGGTCTTGGCCGATATTCCACCAAGGCATCCGCCCGTGCAGGCTGTGATGTGAGTACTTCCTTCACCGGCACGAGAGGCACCTGATCCTATCAGAGCAAATCCTCTCCGTTCAGTTTGATTCTGTCCTGATCAGATTTCAAGCGGATCAATAATCAATGAGCGATAAGCAGGATATGTGTGCGAAAGGCCGCGTCGATAGTTCCAGAGCAAGTCCACAAGCAAACACCTATGAGGCTCTACGCCGAGGCTGCGTTTCTCTTGGATATACAGGAATCAGACGAAGCGGAGATTCTCCAAACTTCTCCGTTCTTCACGCCCGAAACAGGCTTGAGCGTACGCCTAAATGGTAACCTTAGAGGTCAGTATGGTATTCCTCTCTCTCAACTTCTCTCGATCAAAATCCATCCAATCTTGGGTGCTACTCGCTCCGGAGAATACAGGAATGGTTTTCGTGTTTCGATGCTTCCCGATTGAATTCTTGTTCGTGGTCTCAAATCGCCTCCCATAGCATATCTGTAACATTCGCTACTAAGATCGCTGATAGAAACATTTCTATACAGCCGAGTTTTCCATGTGGCTTGTGGCTCAAATTCTGACAAAACATTCGGGTCGAGAAAGCTAGCCGTTAGGTATCCTCATTCTCAGCTTCGGCGTGGTAAATTGACAACTCGGGAGCGCAGTCTCCTGATCAACTCGTCTTCTCCGCGAGATCGAGCTTTATCCAATCCTATTTAAGGTATACCCTATTCAGTACTTTGAACTTCGAAAATCTCTTAGAATTATGTCAAATGAGAGTAGGGTCTCAATTATGCAGGCTCGAGTTGCTCTCGTAAAATCATCTGAATTGTTGATCGAGGAACTTCATCTGATACACATATACAGAATCAACAGAACTGTGAATCTTGATCAAAATGGGATTAATGTGGGAAGTTCTTTTTACGGGAGATTCGTTATGGACTAAGTCGTTCTTTGATTATTGGAAATCAGAGTACGCGCAAAATCAGGACGGTTATTTTTTACCTCCTCGAAACTAATGTATTATGATTCCTTCCAAGAACAGAAGTCTTGGACTGGTTTACTCTTCTGCTCACATTGAAGTTGAGTCCTTTCGAAAACACGGATTCCAAGCTATTATCCATGAAGAAGAGTACCCACCGTTTGATATACAATGACCGTTCTTGCGATACGGGTGAATTATGCTTCTCCTCACCGTATGGGAAGATCGCCATAAGAATCGTGTCTATTCGGTCAAAATTTTCCATTGGGAACTGGACGACCCAATCCTGGATCGATTCGTGTATCCATCCGACAGTCGATGGTGGTTTCGATGCACCCAGCATACAAGTGAACTCAAGCCGCAAGCCCACCTTGAGTTCTTGCGCGAACGGCTTGAAAGGAATCTTGAAACAACAAACGAAAATTTTCGACCATATCGGTTACTCTTGGGAAAACATCTACGTCCGCAGCGAAATCTTCCTTAATGATGAACCTCCAAGAGCTCAAATCAAGAAACTTGACCAAAACCGCATCAGTGAAGTAGGTGAGCAAGGTGAGCTTCGAGCGAAAATTTCACTCAGGTCTCTTGGCTCTTGCTCTTACTACCTCTAGCAGAATTCTATCCGGTTCATAGCTTGCCAAGAAAAGCCGGAAGGACATCGCCACAAGCTTCTGTGTACCGACTTGGCCATCCTGCAGAATCTCCTCACAGAGAATCCACATAAACATCCAGTGGAATTGTTCGTAAGTTTATTCGAAAGAATTTGCGAACGATTTTCTGAGGGCCGAGCTCGCTGAGGATCGATGTCTTGGACTCACTTGGTATCGAACTCTATTTTGTACTGTTGCATTCTAGAGTAACCTATTCTCGATTTCAAGTCGTACATTTACAACGAGGACCGCATGGAAAGCTGGTAACTTGGCGCAGCATTGAAAGAAGTTTACCGAATAGTCAAGGATTCCCCGTAGAAACTCACCGAGTCGCGTTCAAAAGGACTTGTAAATGGTTGTGATATTCAGGAGGCTGTATTGTGAACATTTTATTACCGCTGGAGAAATCAGAAGCTCGTTGTTATTGATGCCGCCGACAGGCAAGGAGGTCAGAAGTTTACAGATATCCCAAGCGCATATGGACGTCACCAGAGAAAACTTGAATCTCGTTCCAACATACGAGTGATCGAATCGTCCCAAATAGTGCCAAGGTGGACCTTGCCACTTGGGTATGTCGAATTTGACTGAAATTTCGCATGCGGCTTGGTTTTGGCTCGAGATTGACCAGCTGTATGCCCTTTTTTTCGAAAACTCAGTTTTGACCTTTTAAAAATTAATTCAACAGCGAATTTGTAGGAGCAGTCAATTCGATAGGAGGCTCACTCCAAGTGATCTCATGCATTTCAGAAGAAGAACTTTCTCGGAAATCTAGAAACCCTCCTCATGGATGATCTCGACAGATTTCATAGATGAGGTGCTGGAACATCGGTGCAGTCGGTGGTCCGGATGAGGTTTCAGTCACTGCCTCTCATCCTGTTGGAGTGCTGCTAGCAAAACATTTTAACTGCTCCAAAGAATGTAGAGTCTTCCCTGTTGCACTCAAAGATACATACTTACATCGTGCCACTTCGCAAACAAAGGGGAGAAAAAATCCGAGAAAACCCGGCGAGCTATCTCATTGATTTGGTTTTTAAGGTATCGGAAAGATTGCCGAGTCCAAACTTGAAAGATTCTCGAATATAACGGCTTTTTCACCGCCTCTCAGTTCGGCTTCCGCTCGTCACGATCCTCTGAACCTGGTTCAACGCATTTGTGAGAGATTTGCCTTAAGAGTATTCCTCAATCGCCTTGTTCAATTGCCCAAATCTTCAGTCTTTCTCCACAAGCTCTCCATTTTGGGCTACTGCCAAAATACGGAGCAGTGGTTGTTCTTCCTAACTCACTCACAGAAGACGGGCCGTTCGAGTTGCTGGACCTCTCTTGTTTGTAATTCACATAGGTCTCATCGATTTCGACATCAAACGTCGGAAACTCACACAGGACGGCTTGCGCACCCTAACTGCACAGCTGTAACAGATTTCGCAGATTGTCAAATCGTCACTTTTGTATTCAGTTTAGATGATGGATTTCATCTCCCCCTCCAGAGGCAGCTCGAACAGGAGGAGACCCCGTCACCACTCGAGCATCTTGGGAAGTTCCACGGAGACAGGCTCTTCTGCATCGATCCTTGTTGTAGATCCTCCCGGACACCCTTGTTCCCCGGAAGTTTAGATCGGCGAATCACTGCTTCCTCGATTCATGAATGTTCTAGGATTTAGCATTGCTCACTAAGTCAGACACTCTCCGTAGCATTCTGTGATCGAATTGAAGTATCGTCGCGACGAAGGTGACGAGGAGAAGAACCATTCTGAGAAAATTCTCGGCGTTGTGAGCAAAGCAGCCAATGCGGAGCATGTCCAAACTTTCATGCAAACGGAAGACTTTATACAGACGAGCTCTAGAAGTCGGCTCGGAAGACTCTTGCTTCAAAACATATTGCTGTGTGCTTCGAAAAAGACTGCTGAGCCGCGAACTCTTCGTAGCGAGATAGAACATGGTGAGAAAGGATACGACTGCCTCAGTGGTGAAAACGACCGTCTCGAAAGCACCGTTGTCGCCAGCAATCAGTGATGAGCAGATGAATAAAATCTTCACAATCGCCTGAATGTAGTGGGCCACCATTGGCAAGCTACAAAACTGGTTCACCTCATGGATTGTCCGCCTGAGGTCCCATTTGGCATCCACAAGCTCGCTTGAAGAGCATCGAGGATTTCGGTAATCGCTGCATAGGGTACTGCTGGAAGCGATGAGATTATCGATGAAGTCGAGATAAACTACCAAAAACGTTGCCATCGTCGTTTCAATGAAAACTGAGCAGACAGCGCCCAATGAAATCAGCATGGATCCTGATCGAAGCCCGTGATATCCGCTCAGGCTGATCCACGGAACGGAGAACGCCACGGGTAGAAATACGCTTCTGAAATCTCGTCCATTTCTCCTCAAAAGGGGCTCGATCCGTGCTTGCGCACGGAAAAAAGTTGAAACGACAAACATGGCAGACACAATCGGAGCAATCCCACCAATGATGCTTGACATGCGGCTCAGACCGAGAAGTTCTTTGGGCATGTGGTAAATGACGAGTACCATGTGCACGGAGCACACCATCGTCACTGTTGTGAAGATCAGGGTCCACAGAGTCATCATCGAAAACGTCAGCCATTTCGGTGATTTGAAACCGACTTGAAGGCCATGAAGGAAACACAAAGCCTGGAAAAAAGTGTCAGAAGGCGTTTTGGGAGCGTAATATCCGCGAACATTAGGAGTTGAAGTCAGTTTCTTCGAGCCCGGAGAGCTCATTGTGATCGCAGCAGCTCATTTACCCCAACGACGAACCGTGCCTGTTCACGTCCGAGAGCATCAACGACAAGCGCTTCTGTCAGTAGCCTTCAGAGGTTCTCTCAGGAATCGATGTGATACTTACCTTCGATCCTTTATCACTTTGGACTGCGCATCGAACATTCAAGTCCTCGACTCGCTTTGATTAAATCGCAACAAAGAGCCTGGACTGTGCAGAGGACTCTCAGGAAATCACAATACACAGAGAACATTTCTTTGTTGCGCACCTCATAAGCGGAATGTGTATTCTTTTGATGCGATAAATTCCACTCTCGCGCTCCGCAATAATCGAACATCGATCGATAGCTCACCTAATCAAGTTGAAGCCAACACATAATGAAATGAGCGCTCTTAATAGAGTCTCCAATGAAATCATTTCTCAAGGACCGCGATCTTGCCCTGGACGCGAAATTCCCGTATCAAACGATACAGAGCGTGGCCACGGCTTGGATCCGTGATTGATCTGTGTTCGCTGTCCGAAAATGTCTTCCGGAAATCTCATTGAGAGTTCTCGATATTACTTGTTTCAGGAACTTTCAAAGCACCTCGCTCATCTTCATGTGACGGATATTTTCGAAGGTTGACGCTGAAGGCGAATTTCGGACATCGAATTGGGAAAAAAATAGCGATTTTCAGAGGCGAATATGAAGCAATGTCACACGGAACTAGAACTCACCCGATCGGTGACGACGAATCATAACAAGGAAACTTTGAAGCATACTTGGAAGGACTCGAGTTTCCGGTATCTCTATTGACTTGAAAGGAGTGGAACATGATTTGCTTGGCCGAAAATGTCGGGCGAATCGGCATTTTGGAAAAACAGGCTCCAAAACCTTCTTGTTTCGCTCAGAATGGGATCACATTCCGATCTGAAATTGGGCGGAGGGATTTCTTTTAGTAATACGCGCGCTCGATGTCTTAGAAACGGAGAAGTTCCCAAAAACTTGAGTGGTCACCCTTGATACATTTCCCCTCGAAACGAAAATCCAAAGAGAGCCACAAAAACCGACCACGACACCATCCTTCGAATCGTAATTGCTGTGAGAGTCAGCAAGCCGAGTAGAGTATCCGCAAGTGTCGGCGCCCGCTTGGGATTTCCCATCAACAAGCACGTTATGAGTTCGCACATGTTTCAACGGAGACTTCCGATCTATGCCTCGCTCCGATGCAACATGCAACGGATATGATGCCGCTGATCTGTTGTGTGACGTCATGGCAGTGAGGTTGAGTATTCTCAAACTTGTCATTTTGTCATCGTTCCGCGGCCTTGCAAGAATCGATGCATTAAAATCCGACCGAGCTCTGATATAGAGCCTGTTTATCGTGCCGTATGCTCACGATCTTTGATTCACTATCTGTTGTCGTACTTTACTACATTGCGCGTTGAAAATCATATGCTCAAATTTCCGTTTTGGTGTTTCGTCGGTCTCAACTGAATCACGTTTTGCTCTTCTTTTGCGAATAATAGAATCCGTTCAAATCCGAATACTAAAATACGTCCTCACTTCTTTTCAACCCTGACTTCTCGGTCAACTTTGATCACTTCATATGAAGAGACATTTTCAATGAGGACGCGACTTGGATACTGGATCCTCGCGACAAGTCGTGAACGATCTCGGAAGAGAGAACAATCTCCCTCGAAACTGGAGCATGAATATAGGAATAGCATGATAATATTACACTTTCAATCTAAAGGAGGGTGAGAAACTATTCAAGGTGATGATCGAGCCTAACGTCGAGTGGAAAAGGCTGCTTGCGGTTTTTGTTCATTGAGGCGCTCCAGCCAAAGGCTGTGGACAGGGGCTCCCCAACAGGCTCCGGTTCACAACAAACCAACGGTTGGAGATGCCGTTCTCGCTCTCCCGATATTGAACAGAAAATTTGAATGACAATACTCGCCAGTAATCTCTTTCAAATTGCTCGATTGGGCCCACTCGCTTGAAAACAAGTCATTCGTGACGTCAACGTTTCGATGGGAAAACACTGCCTCACGGAACGCAACGACACCTGAGAATCAGCGTTTCTAGCGTTGATAGGACAGTGTCCTTGTTTTACAGAGCCGACTCTAAGGCACTTGACGGGAGAGAACCAGGCGGCCTACCTGGCCCGTATCAGGATACTGCAAATTGCGTTTACACATTTGCCCTGCGGATAGAGCCGATTACGCCCTTCCGAGAGATGAGAGGGAGGGCACCTAGGACCTCCGGAAGAACTCAAGCGGGTCATGAACTTTCAGCAGCATGATAAAATGCACCTAGCTAGCGAATCGTTCGTGAGTATCGCTCATGCTAGAGAACGGTCCTGGTACTCGTCACATCGATTGTCACTCAAAGAGTTCGGACTTCTTCTCTTTCTCTCTCTCTTCTCTCAGAGAACGATTCTCGTGGGATCATAAAACTGAAGGTTATCGATCGATTGAAGAACTGAATCTCAGGAGGAAAAACGTTTCGAAATGAGACTCATGTCAGTGGTGAAATGCTATCAATGATCGACCCGAATCCCACGAGATGAGTTCCGAAGGACTCGGTTGAACAGCGGTGAAACCTCACAATCATGGAAACGCTTGAGAATTATGTTCTGAAGATGCGGGGAAACCTCGATAAAGTCATCGGCTCCGAGATCGACTTCACCAAAGGACTCCTTCCCGCAATCCAAATAAATTTGAAATTCGGGGAATTCATCGCCCGACAGAGCATGAAAAATAACATCGTGGCGCAGGTTCAAACTGTTTGCGATTCTGCGATTGAGGTGCGACGAATCAATCTGTTGATGCTCTTCGAGGAGTTCACTCTTCCGGCTTGGTTCAGCATAGCTTCTTTTTTTCAGCTCGTTGCATCTGTGATCTCTTTCGATAGAACCGTTCACCTGGGGAGAGCAGGTCAGACCGTGGCGCTGAATTTCTCGCTCGGCCTCGAAGTGGAACGTCTCGAATGACGAAAGCTTCTACGAATGCGGTTATACAATCTCCATATTTAACAAGTTAATGTAGGTAAATTTGATCTCCTCTGTTATGCGACGAATTTTATGAGATCTTTGTCCTTTGAGATCCTTTCGATCAGCTAACCTGCCGGCAATTCAACTCTTGTATTGGATTCTTTCGATTTATGGATATATTCTTTATGGGAACCCGTTTCCTACTCGTATTTCACCGATCTGGGACAACAAATACAGGGTGATTCGAATTCGACGCCACACTTCTTTGTGGATCGAATACTCTTATGCCAACCGCGTAGGCGGCGTTTTGTAGCCCAATCATGGCAGCTGTCTCCATGAAGGAAACTGTCTTCATTACCCGCCGTGGGATCACCTCGACTACTCGCATGAATAATGCCCGATTCGACTACCTTGCTCATCATCCGGCGTCGTTTTGCCCCAGCTGTCACACCATCCGCGCACCCTAGGCAAAGTGCCGCCCAGGGCGTAGACCGAGCTCGCATTCAGTTGCGCCCTGTTCAATAGGCACCGCTTGATGAACTCGAACTCGAAAATCGGCAACGGATGTCAAACACCTCGAATAGCGCCCTGATAAAATAACGCTCTTCGATTCCGGTGCTGGTGCCGGACAGGACAGATTTCTGATCTTCGGTTCTGATTCAGCTATCGGAGCCTTTTGCCGCATTGAGAATGCAATAACTGTCGATATTTTAGAATGTGGTTATCTCTATCATCCCGAATCATCAATCGATAAGCATAGAAACTCATGGCACTGACTTTTTGTGTGTCTCTCCACCGGTTCGAGGATCTCTCATCTTGACATTGAAATGGTACCCATCTTCTCCTTGCCAGAATAGAAGAGGATATTGGAGTGCATCGTAGGATCGATGAGTGTCTGCTACTCGCTGAAGTTCTCCACTTTGCCGATGGAGAACTACATATGTCTCGTCGGTTGACCGCCACCTCTCTGACTGTTGGAACATCGAACTGTCGGTCATGTCCACCGGGAGGAGTTTTGTCGGATCTTATGACAACCACGTAGTTCTCCAACGGCATCTCTTGAAGCCTGGTCTTGAGATGCCGCACCAGTTCATTCCTCTCGTGAAGAAACATTTGCAGCTTTGCCACAATTCTGCGATCCATGTTTCCATTCATGACCCGAACACGATGATCCACCTCTTTGTCAGTTCCCCCCATGAAATAAATCTGGAGGAATTAATGGTCTGAATCTGGCAAGGGCAGAAGAGATCCTAACCGATGGTAGACTTGCCCTTGTACCTTAGAAGTTGGCATGAAACTATCTCTGATCATTCCTGTGGCACCGAAAGATGCCATCTGGAAACACGAATTATACTTCCGGATATTTTGGAGGAACTGTTTTGATCCACTTGAGTTCCCGGAGATCAGCGACTGACGCTAATGGCTCCGGCGGAGGAAACAACTCAGACAACCCAAATTGCACTTAGGTACTAGGTTTCATTTAATTAGATGAAATCGGTGTTCGCCCGGCGAGGTTGTCAGGTAACAGCCACTGCCAAGTCAGCTCGCTCCAAGCGCGAGCGCCAAGAGCACGGTTCTCGAGTTCAGAGCAAATGATTTTCAATCTCAGACCAGCTAGGATCGTTCCAGCATCGTTCGCCTGACAGGAACAACAACCCCGAATCGCGATCGATTCTCCTTTATGGAGTTCGCTCCCTCAGGGGCACTTCTGTGAGTTGCAGAGTTTGTTTCCTTCATCAATGAGTGAGGAAAATGCAGCAGATGATTGCATCTTGTCATTTGAATTCTTGATTGCATGTATATTGCAACAATCTTAGAGCTTATCATCAAATAAGCAAAAAACTTTCATCTGAAACATTGGTAATAACACGAACGCGATCACTTTTCGAGACGGCCTCGCAAGCAAGTCCGCTATCGTTCGGAATTCCGCCAACTTCGAGGAATTGTGACTCGAGCCTCTGAACCCTCAGGAGCTCAAAATGATCTGTTCGGGACGAGTATTCACTTCGAGGCTTCTCTTCCTCCTCATCATGACGACCACAAAAAGTGACATTGTGCGCCCATCGAACAAATCAATCTTGGAATTCCTTGAAAGCTCAATCAAGAGGATGAACGAAAATCCCGAAAACATTGTCATAGTCGTCGTCAATGGGGTTCTTCATAATGAGCCTTTCAACACAAGCAGCAGTGTCCTTCATACAACGGTTGAAGTGCCATCTAATGTTGACGAAAAGCCGAAGTACCTCAAGTACAAGGAAACGGGTGCGTATCTGCTCGAAGCCGTGGGAGTGCGAGGGAAGATGGTGGTCGTTTCACCAATGATTTGGGCTCATCACCGTTTTCAGCCTGCGGCAATAACCCAGTTTGTTCGTCGCAAATGCTTGTTCCAATTCATCATCACCAAAGCCACGATTATATCTACCGTATTGGTTCGCTTGGAGACCCCAGTCTTTCAATGGAACCAGAGGAAACTCATTGTCAGGTTCTATTGCAACCACATCCACGAACTGTTCGTTCACTCTCGTGCGGACATCACGGATCCTGGCAGCTGCATCTTGGCGAAACATCGTATGAAGTGCCATCTTTCAGGAGTTGAGCAGATTTTCAAATCAGTCAATATCCACGACTCTCATCAGATGAAGTTTTTCGTCGACTGCAATGCGACCAAGGTGGACTTCCTCAGACCACTCCTTCCTGCTGTCCGGATGGATCCAAAGTTCGGAGAATTCCTCGTTCGGCACCTCATTGACAACAACATCTTGGCTCAGGCGCCGTTGACTTGCTATGCCGCTATCAGCTCACGCGAAACTAACTTGTTGATGCTTCTCGAAGTCTTCACTCCTCCTGCATGGATCAGCATAGTCTCTTGTGTGTTTTTCGTTGCTTTCGTGATATCGTTGAACAGGACCGTCCGCTTTGAAGAAGCGTCGAGAACATTAGCGCTCAACTTCCTACTCGGTCTGGAGATCGATCTGGTGTCGAAGAAGAGTTCAACTTTGATCATATCTTGCTCGGCCCTAATCATGAATTTCTTCTTCGGAAATATCTACCGCAACGACATGCTGTCAACTTTCCTGAGTCCGGAGCGAAACGTCGAACCGACGTTCTTCCATCAGTGTGGCTACACTCGCGAGTGTGCCTACCGAAGTACTCAGACTCAAAGATTACAAGCTGATCGCAATGCATTGTGCGGCATGTCTAACGGAGTCCTTCAGAGCATCGACTTGCCGCTCAGACGATGTTCGTTCAAGGTATTACAGAGGGACTATCCGCTATACATGAGCTCTTATGCTATCTATTTGGATTATCGCAAGGAAGAGCTGAATCAGGCCTCACAAAGGAAATCCACGTTCCCGCTGATCCTCGTGTTGAATGAGAAGGGATCAACCTATCAGAGACTCAGAGAGCAAGGTGTATTGTACTTTCGTCCCAAACAGGACTTGCTGAGTCCATTCAGAGAGAACAAAACGCGATGGGATCGAGCGATGATCATGTTAGATGAACGAAATTGGAAGCGCTACTTATCAAATGATGTCAGGACGAATGATATGGATTTGATAGACTTCTATAGGTTCGGAATGTTCTCACCCCTTGTCGGATCAGTCGTGTTATTATCACCTCTGGTCTTGATGATCGAAGTCATACGATCTCGCTCTGTTTGTCCATGCGACTTGATTTGCCGACTTCTGAGAAGATTTTTGCCACGTTTCCGACTCCGGCTGCGAATTATATCGACTCAGGCAAAGATTGAAGCTGTTCGATCCGCGGAACCTGATTCGTAGGTAAGTGCTCTCGACTCCTCAGTTTCTCGTCCACTCGGAGTTCGAGTGCCCACCACCCCATCTCATCACAGCTCTGTTCGAGATGAATCTGTTGTTTGTGGTCACTAGAGCAAAAAAGGGCAAAATAGGCACAAGACATCCGACTAAATTGGCATTTCGGGCACTTGGAGAGGCATTCCAGGAACTTGAAAAAGCACTTAAGGCAAAACCTTGGCGATTCAGGCGAAAACTGGGCAGGTTGGGATAGCAAATTGAAAACAGATGAAATCAATTGAGAAAGGATCAGGAAGGGAAAAGGGGAAACCTGCTTCAATCAGCAGATCAGACCATTCGGAAACGATGATAAAAAAACGATGTCAATGAGAGCCTAGTCTTGTCCAGGCGACAAGTGTCGAAGTGAACCCTGCAGAATTGTGACAATAAAAGTGTGACCAAAAGAAGATCTATTCATTGACAATTTATAGCCTCCATTGACCAGAGGCTATCACACGGATGTGCTCGATCAGGTTCTCCGAGAACGATAATGGAGTTTTCGGGTCTATGCGACCGATGCGGGCCGATTTCAGCGCAAGGCCCCCTCGAACGCACGCAGCACAAGCACCACTGTGGTACCGACTACTGTGCCACACAGGGCTGGTACTGGGGCCAGGGCTCGGTTTTTCTGAAGTATGGACCTGGCGATTTAACCTGCGAGGCGCTAACGCGGCATGGCGGCGACTCTAGCAGGCTTTCGATACACTGGCTCGCAGGCATATGGTTACGCCTGCCGCTCGCTACGCTCGCGGCCCCAGCTGCAGCGGTCGCAGACCGATGCGATCTACATAATCCACGACTGACGTCAATTACCTAATTTGTCCGTTTCCGAGGTCACACCTCCTACGTAGGAGGCGGCGGACAAACAATAGAAAATGAAGTGCTAAGGATGATTTGTATCAGTAGAGATGGCGTTCATGTGGGTCGCTTGTTCGCGGCTGTAACGGCTGCTGATCTGAGTGCTTTAAATGGGCGCGTATCCGACAAATCTGCCTCCTTACCGGGCCAAGTAGGATTGTCACGTGACAACTAATTGCGCTCGATTCTTTCGCCGCTCTCTCGTTTCATCATTTCCTACTTAATTGATTTTGTCGATCGAAAGTGTGTATCCATTTTATTATTTGGACCAAACTACCAAATAGAAATCTGATTAAGTTTCATAACATTCAGCTCTCTTAGATGCTCACCCAACTCCAAACTCCTTCCCAAACTCCAAATTCGTCCGGAACTCCTGGAAGAAGGAACTACGGCGGCGACAAGCGGAACTTGATGATAACTAGAGATTCTTTGTTCAGGCAAAATGCCATAAATGTCTTAAAATGCCTTTTTTTGAATTTTTCTCCTCATTCTGCCTTTCTCTGCGAATCGACGGGCGTTTTGTCTATTTTGCCCTCTAGGTCCACTTCCTCGTGCCGTTGCTGAGGGTTTACACTGTTTCCAAGCCCCGGGTGATCAACCAAGCAGCCAGAGCCGATCACATCCTCTGTCAGCTGGTTGCTTCTCTTACTTCTTGCTGAGATCTGCGATTAAAGTTCTTCAGGATGTCACGCAAGGAATCAACGCAGCTGAAGGAGCGACCGGAGCACGAATCCGGGACAAGTTCGACCGGATCCTCCAGTGGAATTCGCGATTGAAAACCCTCACTCAGATTCACAAAATTCTACAGGGTGATGCCACGAGCGCTAATTCATCGGAGTTGTCCGTCGCGGACATTTCTCGTTCTCTCATCAAGGAAGTTCTACAATAGATATCTTCGCGACGAATGGATCGGCCTCTTACCAAGGCTTGCAAGAATCGTTGGCAGTATTTGGAACGACCGCACACCTGCCCGTTTCTGCGACATTGCGTATTGGAAGAACAGAAGGGAAGCGAAGGAGGACGCGTGCGAATGCAATACTAGAACAGCAAAGACTTCTGGAGAGCTCTAAACACCTCAAGATAGAAGATATCAAGGACCGAGCGAACATCGACATTGACCACACGAATGGAATTCGTGTGGTCGAATCGTGAGAATCATCTCTGATAGCATCAAACCAAAACCCGACAGACGATCCAAGCCTTGGTTTGACTCTGAATGCCACGGAACGTTGAGGGAGCTCAGAAAAACAGCACGCCACGCCATGGTGAACCGGAGTGACAACAACCAGTACCTTGCACTGAGATCGTTCTACAGGGCCTTGCTCCGGCAAAAGAAGAAGAGATTTAGGTTGAGAGAGGAAAACAAGTTGATCGAACAGGCCACGGCCCGACCGTACTCGTGGCTGAAGCAGAGCACGGGGAGACAAACATGTTCTATCCCATCTGATGAGCTCACGAAACACTTTCGGCTGATGTTCAACAATACCGACACGATCCCACGGAGCATATCCTTGATCGACTGGGTGAGATCGGAGGAAGACCAGCGTGAACATCACTGTCTGAACGCCCCGTGGAGTGTTACGGAGGTTGTGGATGCCATTCGAAGATTACCTACACACAAGGCAGGTGGACCTGACGGTCTCCTCAATGAGCATCTGCTACAATGTGGAGCCCTGGTGCCACCTTGGTAAACTCCTGTCGTCGTTGCTCGTGGAGCGCCTTGCTGATTACCTAGAGTTCAAGAACATAATCCCCAGCGAACAGTATGGCTTCGTCCAGGGACGCTCCACACTTTCCGAATGCGAAGTTCTGCTTAGAGAGGTCAAGGAATCCGTTGAAACCAAGAACAAACCGTTGTATTGTGTCTTCATCGACTATCGTGCCGCCTTCGACTCAGCTTCAAGGGAAACGATAATGACGAAACTCCTGGCGGCAGGAGTTAGCGGAAGAATCATCAGACTCATCCACCAGATACTTCAAGAGGGTCAGGTATCTCTGGAGGACGGAGTGAGCGAACTACCGGCGTTCACGCAAACCACAGGTTTAGCACAAGGTGATAACCTGAGCACAGTGCTGTTCACTGTGCTGTTGAGTGACTTCCCGAAAATGATCCGCGACAGTCATGACACGGTACACTTTCTGCTGTATGCGGATGACGTCGTGTTGTGGTCACGAGCGAGAGTGCACCTCCAGCAAGCCATGAAAACCTTGGAGAAGTATTCACACGTAAATGGCTTGACGATCAATGTAGGAAAGACGAAAATGATGAAGTTTGGATCCGATGGTCCCTTGGCATCTCAGGATGTATTCAGATTGGAAGGAGAGACGATAGAGAAAGAGAACAACTTCTGCTATCTAGGAGTCTGGCTCTCCAGAAGCAGATTCTTGTTCGCCAGGCATGTCAACGGAATAATCAAGAAGGCAAAGCTTGCGTTCCGATCAATCCCGCGACCATGGGAACTCTCATTGCCTACAGCTCTGGCTTTATTCAACCTGAAAATAGCACCGACGGCATCCTATGGCATACAGCTCATCTGGGATCATCTGACGGATCACAGATCGAAGCATTTGATAAACTCAAAGCCGGCTTCCTGAAACACGCTCTTCGAATCCATCGAACGTCACGTAACCGCCTTGCATATCAACTCGCCGATACCGTCCCACTCAGCCAGCAGCTCAAGGAGAAGTTCGCCCTGAGAGAAACGGCTGCTTTTAAGAATTGTCGCAGCGCCTTCAAGAAGAAGAAGACCGAGATTCACGCGGAATTCTACTCGACACCGGCGATGCAAACCAGCGGGTGGGAAGGACCAGCCTGCTAATCCCGACATCGCCTGCCCCGCGGTGCCGCACACGGATTTCACCATCTGATCTGTATGACGAAGTCCAGCCACCAGATCAACGACAGCTGTCTCTGCTCTCTTTGTACTCAGGCCTGTCTCGACTCCCACATCTACAAGTGCCCGAGTGCAGACCTTTTCGATTGGAGTTCGACATGAGGATCCTTTTGCGATGTAAATACCAACCGCGTTGTGCATATGTACATATATATCAGTTAGATATATATCACGAATTTTAGTCCATATTCACATACATAATTCTACATACACCGAAGACGGTAATAAACGCTTTGATATATTTCTCGTTCTCTCGATACAAATTGTGGCTTTCGGATCGACGGCACCGTCTCACTCCGGAAAACGCCATGATGCACATGATACTGATGTGCAATGCGAATCAATTCGAAGAATAATATAGATTTCCGGCACTACCCTTTCTACCGCTTTTTTTTGCTCCTACTTTGCTAGTTTTCAGTGCCTTTTCCCCGGTTCTCATTGCCTTTTTCGCGATTTTCACTGCCTGAACATAGAATCTCTAATGATAACTAGCAGACGAGATTCTACTTCGACTTCTTTGAAATCTGATTCCCGATAACTCTTTCCCCTTTGTCCGCGACCTCGCTCACAGGACGATGAATTCACTTTGGCTTGTTTCCCCGAATCCAGGATTCGAGCGTGATTTATTCATGAAGACTTTCTTGATGACACCGAAGAAACCGTCGTCTTTCCCCAGGGCGTTTCGCGAATCGGAAAAAAACATCAGAAACTATTAAGCAAAGAAACTTCTTCGAGGTTAACGAATCATGGTTTCTGTCGATCCATAGCTCTTGCGACTGGACCACGTGACCTCCGGCTGTACGCTCCGTCGCCTGGGCGGGGGTTGTTCCTCAATGTTGGCAATGAGATCCTGTTTCAATTGTTTTATCGATTCGTCGTGTCTCAAGAGTTCCTTGATGATTGCTGCTAAAATCATGAAAACAACAGCGAAGACGAAAATGACAATAGTCGAAACGTCGATCATAATACGGAAAGTGTTGTCCATGCGTGTCAGCTTCTGTTTCAGGGCTCTCGCCTCTACGTTCACGTCTTTTCCAGCCTAGAAGAAGAGAATTCGTGAGTGATTCCTTTGAGATCTCCCGCTTCTCTCTCGAAATTCCGGAATTTCTTCGCATCTGTTGAATGTTCTCGAATGGCTATCAGCTATCAAATATTCTTTTCGAAGAGTTCGCCATCTAGACGTGCCTTGATTGGACTTGAGACTCACCTTGATGTTCGACTCGATCCATTCCCTGTACTTTGTAAGATCCGTATAGATAGTCGGAGTGTTGAACTTTCCACATTCCCCGAGGAGGATCCCAGAAGACATTCCCATGATACGAGAGCGTCCATCTCCCTTCAAGATGAGAGGCGAACCATTAAGGCATGGAGCTTCTCTGTCGTCCTTGAGGTGCACGCAGAGTGAAGTTTCCGGAACCCTCTTCTTGAGATTCTTCTCTGCGAAGGCCGCGTTGCAGAGCTTATGGTCCATGGCAAAAGCGTCAACCATCTGTTCCGAAAAGCTTTTGAGGTGATGTTTCACAGTCATGAGACTCCAACCGGACACGGTCGCTGGTTTGCTGATGGGGCCGGCGTTCCTTTCCGGCAGACAAATGGGGAGAATGTGCTTCTTGTAAACGACAGGTTCGGCCAGCTCAAGCAGTGCGATATCGTTGACGAATCCCACCTCGCCGACTTTCTCGAAGCGTTCGTGGACGATTCTGCTTCCAACTTTGTGATCTTCATGCGGATATCCATCGATATCGAAATCACCGAGTCTCACCGTCAGACCCGACATTCGAGTCCTGGAATCGAGAGGGAAAAGCGATTTCGTGAAGAAACTCGAAGACGAGCAGGAAGCGTTCCAGGGCATCCAGGGCCTCGAAGTTCAACGATAAGAAAAAAAAACCTCACCCATTCACACACTCAGCCGCGGTGATGACGTATCTTTCATTGATCAGAGCGCCTTCGCAAGTTAATGTTTGCGGATAGAGTTCGATTTGCCGATGAATTCCCGCCTAGTCATTGAGGATTTAATCATAAATTGCACGATTTTCGAAGTAAACGGGAATATCCTGGAACTATATCGTTCAGAAGATCAAAATCAGTTGATTCACTCACCAACCAAGGTTGGTCCCCGAATGTAGCGGGAAGACCTTCGTCGATTCCTGGATCCCGTGGGAACGGTCGACCACATTCTGAAAGGGAAATTAGAATCGTTTCTTAGCATCCAATAGCTATCGAGAGGAGATTGAAGCCGATTTGGAAGTTCCTGTTCTCGTCTGACAGATGGAATGATGAACACTCATCTACATTCGGACTTTTTGCCACAATTCCATCATGAGCTGTGCCGTTTTTAGATGAACGTTCGGCACGGATCGAGGTTGGCATGATAACAGCAATCGAAAACAGATACCAACCGGAATATTGAGGAAGAACACCAAGTGCGTCCTCTTCCCGCTCTTCTGCCAGGGTGGCTCCGCGGACTGCAGCGGTCAGGACGAGCAGCAGAACGATCGACTTCATTCCTAAAAAAAAAAAGGAAAAGAGAGAAGTCAGTGATGATTCGCTGAGAGAGAGAGAGTCACGGAAGAAATCACGGATCACCGACGTTAAAGGGCTCTGTGAACGATCCCTGATAATTCAAGTTCGGAGGGTAGATTACAAAGAGTCTTCCATTGAGTATTTCTGGAAGTTTGCGAATCAAACATGGCACTAACAATTCCAGTTCGAGATAACCAACTCTCGTTCGGCCTCTGATCGAACTTGGAGTCAATCCTTGAGCCCAAGCCAGATCGTGCATGTGAGAGGTCGAAACAAATCAGATTTCAAATCCACGTCAGGGCACTTTCAAAGTAGGTAATTCTGATTGCAGCCTATCGATCCGAGCCGAAAAAGTGTCGAAGCCATTTTTCCCCGACGAGTTCCAGAACTTCTTCCGTGTATTTATGTCTCGCATCCAGCAGAGGGCATCCAATAGAGATCCCGGGACTGCTGCCACAGACAGCAACAACAAGAGAATTTTCAGTCATCTAGGCTGTCGCGAACTTACCTGAGCAGGTGACACGAATGATTCTTGTCGTTCCCGTCTCCGAGGATGAAAACGCGAGCATTGATGACTCACAATCAGCCTATGAATCCCCTGGAGGAGCTTTTCAACCAAGCTTCTGCTTGTTTTAGACTTCACAACACAGCGAAGCTTCAAGAAGCCCCTCGCCCTGCAGAGAACTTCCGGAGTAAGAGCCGGGCGATAGAGGGTTGGACTACGACCTGCATGTCGATCGAAGTTCTTCACAGAGAGACCAGATTCAGCTATTGATGCGCCAGAAACGATTCTAGCAATGGAGAGCTGAGAGAGTGAGGCAGGGCGAAACCAGTCTTCGGAGAGTGGGAGTCGAACTTCAAGTTGGCTTCAGCAACAACATAGGAGTCCCCTATGACAAAACGGAATGACTTTATGAGAATTCAGCTCCCGAGGATCGCTCTCCACGAGCACTTCGGAATCCTCATCTGTACGGTTTGGTGTTCCAAAAATTTTCTTTAAAAATATATTGTCTTCTTTGGATTCTCTAAGAATAGCGCTCCACATCGTCTGAATGTTGAATCTGGAATCAATTATCTTGATTGTCTTCATGGATGCCATCGTCCGACCGACCTCGTCAGAAAAGCAGGAAGTAAGAAGGCTATCTATTTTTTTGATCATTTATTGCGAAAGTATGTTTCCGCAATTCAGATTCCTCGAAGGAGATATGGGAAACGGTTCGCGACGACCTCTAGGAGACTGTTTTCGATGAATTCCACTCCGGTCATAAGGAACTGAAGAAGTTCTTCGAGATGAGGAACATGACTATGGAGACTTGTCAGGAAGGTTTTTATTTAGATTAAGAGATGCTCGACTCCGGTACTACATGAGATCGTTGAGCATGATGGCCTTGGGTCGATCCGAAGTGGCGGCGGCGAGTTGACGCTTCAGCTGCCGAGCCATGTTGTAGCAATAGAGGAGTCTCAACGCTGTTAGGACGATGACTACGAGGACAGCAACAACAGCCACGATGCCGACGACAAGAGCGGCAGAAGCATCATCAACGGTCTCACGGAGCTTCATTAGAGATTTCTTCTTCTGGTTTACCTCCTCTTCTCCGACCTGGAACGGGAACATCGATTAAAACGTAATCGTGACATCACATGAGAAAGCGAACCGAATAAGAATCACAATCTGACGATACCTCAGGATTCGAATCGTTCTGGAGTTTCGAGTTTATCCAATCAACATAATTCGTGACGTTGGTGTAGACCGCGAGAACTTTTGTGTACAGAGTCGGGTCTCTCTTCGAGCCGCATGAGTTTGGTGGGATGCCAGATGAGACGCCGATGAGCTGAGCGCGTCCGTCGTTCTTCATGATCAGGGCTGAACCGTCGCGACAAGGACCATCTTCTGGAGATGTAGGACGCGCGCACATCGCTGTTTCGGGAATGATTCTTCCTCGATATTCAGCCGCGAACCACGCGCTGCAAAGATCGTTGCTGTCGACCTCGACATGGATTTCCAGTTCTGGAGGCGTCGCTTGGAGAATCTCGATTCGAAAGGGATCGAGGGCACCCCAGCCCATCACAAAGGCGGTCTTGCCTTCGAAATTGATGTTCTTCTCCGGTAGACATATGGGCATTATATGCACGTCGAAATCGACAGGTTCGGCCAGCTCTAGCAGGGCGATGTCGTTCACGAATTCGTTCTCATTCGTTTTTCCAAAATTTTCGTGCACGATTTTCCTCTGGATCTTGCGGTCCTCGCTCGTGTATCCTTCGATGTCGAAGTCACCGAGTGCCACCCGGAAGAAGGAGTTGCGGGTCCTGAAATCGGGGGAGAACTGAACTTATCCTGGGGGAAATCGATGAGATCGAGAGAAATATCGAGAGAGATGGAATCGCCTTACCCATTGACGCACGCCGCTGCCGTGAGGACATATCTCGCATTTATCAGAGCACCTTCGCAAATCAATCTGTCCGAGTCGAGCCCCACGGGCCGGTATATCCCAACCTAACGAGGAACAAATGGGATCGTATAGTGAAAATTAGACACAATATCGACTAGAAAATGGATTCTAGAAAGTTCTCCTAACCAGCCAAGGTTGCTCCACAAACGTGACGGACACATTGCCTTTTCCTCGAGATTCCCGTGCAAGATAAAGGCCACATTCTGGAAAGAAAATCGAGCATCAGATCGGAGTTCTCGCCAACGAGTTTCACAAGAACTTTGATGAGGAATCCCGATCTATCTCGAGTTCGTTAAGAAACTCGAGTTTTCTCGAGAGATTCTCTGATCAAATCGATTCGATGTTATCAAGATTGAGCGGATGTTACAAAAAATGCAAGGAGCGAGTGTAATCGTACCTCCTGAATGTTTTCCTCTTTTCTTCGGAAGACTTCCCTCCTGGCCAGCGGCCGCAACGATCAAGAAGAGCAAAACGAATGATCTCATCTCAATCAGCCACACAATCTGGAAAGAAGGAAAACAATCGTTGGTTCCTATCCTCCAAAAAAAGTTCCGACAAACAAAGAGGACATCCAGAGAGATAAATAACACGAACAGTTGACGGAAGCCGCCGAAAATAGGATTATCTCATCCTTGAGAAAGAAATCGTCTACCTTATTGCGCCGGCGAGGATACAAACATCGACATCGAGAGCGAGCTTTCCGATTGAGCTCTTGGGTTTCCTGAACCCATTTGAGCGAGAAATTCAAGCGATACCCTCCCCTCCCTTTGAAGCTGAATGCAAGCGATCTGGGCAAGGGCTGAGATCGGACTAATTTTCGATTCTCGAGAGATCTTGCGGATTCTTGAATCACCAAACCCACCATAGAATCTACTTCGACCTCCATCTGATGAGCCAGTTCCCCGCGACAAACGGTATTCCGGAGATGCGGCACGAGCGAGCTAAGATCCAATATTTGACACCAACGTAGTAGCGCTGCCTAGGAAAAGCTTTTGAGGAACGTTCAAGAACATCCGATATTTTTTACCGAAAAGCTCGATACCGCCGCCAAGTATCTTAGACGGTTTGATTGTCCAACTCTCTGTCTACACCACGCGCTTGATTTGAGTGATTTTACCGATTCTGATGATGGCCATGAAAACTGGGCTATGCAGAAAACTCAATCTTGCTCCAAGCCTATGAACTGTGGAGAAAAACTGCGGACCGCAAACTTCCGGCAGGTGCGCACGATGAGCTGAGTTTGTGGATTCGAATAAAGGCCGCTCGCATTCTTCAGTACACGCGGAGACTACGATCGTTTCGTCGGTTCCGGTAAAGACTCTTTCCAGCCGATGGCTATTGTCTGCTGACTACAAAGACGGATAATCTTGGGAAAAATCTAATCGAACGGAAGTTTGAGGTCAAGTATAACATTTCATCCCGTGTTATGGGCGAGTGCCCTCTCCACATCTTCCCCACCTCCGACTTCTCCAGACTATTTCGAAGAATTTCGATTCGACACTCAAGGGCAACTCCGGCGCATTTCCGCCGGATTTATCTCGAGGGCATTGACAAAGAAAACGTTGTTGGATCGATGAGAAAACACGATTTCCGCTAATTTATTGGTTCAATGTGATTAAAGAAGAACTCTATTTTGTATAGGGAACAATATCAATAAGAAGTCCGTCTCAGCATTCGGTTTTCCCAAGAATTTCCGCGCTCGACCCCCCGTTAGGGAAACCTATTCCATTCGGGATCGTTTCGGAGCTTAGACCGGTGGTCTGCGGAACTGGAAAGGTCGGCCACAGCCGCCGCGACTCATTCATAGGGATTTGCAGCTGCAGCGATTCCGTAGTTCCTGATATTGGAAATAGTGGACATGAGATTTTGATTTCTCGTGAAATAAACTGGCGGTTCATCGCTGACGGCATCGAAGTCGCGCTTCAGTTGCTCCGTGACTTCCGTGTAGTGAACAAGTTTCACTATCGTGAACACCAGCACGCCGCTCAGAAGGAGAAGAACAGCGAATCCAGCGAAAAGTCCCGCGACAACTTCCTTGAGACTATCCTCGAGCTCTTCCAGAGATATTTCAGAGCCGTCCAGCTCCTTCGCACCGTCGCTCTCAACCTGAAATGGTCGCAAAGGTCGTGAGCTTGTTACACCGTAACACTTTCCTTGTATACTTCCGTTTTTCAAAGATGACAGTTCCGCGAAATGATTTACCTTTGGATCCCGCTCATGCTCAATGTTCGCGTTTATCCAGTGCACGTAGTTCGACACGTTGGTGTAAAATGATGGAAGTTTCGACTCACGACACCTCATCGATGGCTCCCCTGATGTGATGCCGATGACCTGATAGCGTCCATTCTTCTCCAGAATCAATGGTGAGCCAACACGGCAAGGCCCCGTTGCCTTTCCCCGCAAACGTACGCATAGAGAGCTTTCGGGACCTCCGATGCCCTTGTCGTCACTGACGAACCAGCTGCTACACGACTCGCTCTCGATGACCTGAGCTTCAGATTTATGCAAGCGAGGTACCTCGAGAATCGCTGATCCATTGATTGGACCCCATCCAGTCGCCGTGGCGTTCTCACGGACGAAAACGGCGCCTTTCGAGGGTAAACATATCGGGAGGATGTGTTCCTTGAACTTCACGGCTTCCGTCAGCTCGAGCAGCGCTATGTCGTTCACGTATCCCAATCCAGGAGCTTGCGCGAAGTTTTCGTGCACGATTTTCCTCCGAACCTTGTAGTCTTCATGCGGGTATCCCTCAATGTCGAAATCACCTGATCTCACTTTGTAGAGGAAGTTCCCACCGACGTCGCTGAAATCGAACGGAAACTCGTCCAGTGACCACGCGACTGCAGGACGTTCGGAAAAACGAGAACTCTTAATCAGCGGAGCAGCTTACCCAACCACGCATCCCGCTGCCGTCAGAACGTATCTTTCGTGGATTAGAACTCCTTCACAAGACAAGGCGCTGCCGTGGAGGAACATAGGCTTGTAAATTCCCACCTGAGAATCGAGAATCGAATTTCGTGAACATCTCTGACCCACCAACCTCTCTATGTACCCGCTCCCACCGGAGAGGGGGACGTTAGCACGAATCGATAGAAGTTAGAACGTTCGATCTATAGAAAGTGGATTGCGTTCATCACTTACGTGCCACGGGAGCTCGTCACCAGAGACGAGTGCACTCCGATTGACCCTCGCTTCGCGAATATAGGGGTGGCCGCATTCTGGAAGAGGCAAGCCTAAGTTTTCAATTCAAACGCATCGTTCATCGTTCCAGGGCGGGTCGAATGGGGGATGAAAATGTGGAGATATTTGGCGACCCTTCGCTGAGAACGATTTCAGTCTCAAAGATCTTTTTTGGGAAGAGTAGACTCGTCTGATTTGCAAAGAAATTGTTCCTCTCGAATCATAATCACGAAGCGAGCGACCGAGGAGTACTCGTCGGAGAATCTCATTCCAAGATCCGCGGAAAACATGATTTTACCTGATGGGAGCTTCTTAGGTAACTCCGAAAAGCCGCTCCCGACGAGGATCAATACGAAACAGAGCACCGATTTCATTTTCAGTTCCCGGACAGTCTGAATTCAGTATTAAGCCTCTGCTTCTTCTATGGATCAATTTACCTGGTTGCCTAACTCGAATTCCTTGAAGGCGAGGGTCTTCGCCCTCGCCGCCGCAAAGAACTCGACCCGGCACGGAGTCTTTGGACTCTTGGAGGGTGAATATTGAGAGGGAATTCTCCGAAGATCTGAGACAAGACTTCCAAAAAAGGAGGTTTCCCGAATACTCATTCTGAGAAACAAAAAGTTTTTCAAGCTTGAAAAGTAGCCTGTGCCCGAGATATTGTTCCGAGAAAATAGCTGAATGGAATCAGAAATTAACTAGCTTTGGAATTTGATAATGAGTCGGATGCATCATGTCTCCGAGTTCGCTCTCGAGAAGCAAAATAATTGCTTCGGCTTTTCTGAGAAAGTCTCGAGAATACACAGAGCGCGATCGCCCTTGGGTACGAGGGCGTTGTGGTTTCTTTCGGAATTCCTCAGATGAGCATTGACTGAGATCTCGGATCCGCGGAAACCTGAATTCTAGACCTCGGCTAATGTCTTCTG
Organism: Neoseiulus cucumeris; assembly: GCA_021527715.1. NCBI lineage: Eukaryota > Metazoa > Arthropoda > Arachnida > Mesostigmata > Phytoseiidae > Neoseiulus > Neoseiulus cucumeris. Next base: position 470,654 of record JAJSRV010000079.1, on the reverse strand, counting down.
GGAGTATTTTGTGCACAGAGCGCGCGGATGCAAAGCAGCTCATGAGACAATGAGATCTTCAAGCGAACTACAGAAGTTCGATCGAGAACTCCGATCGATCCAGAGGCACCGATGTTCCTCACCGGAAGCCTCAGCCGCCGGAGATGTTCTCCAGGACCCGTGCGGTCAGCGTAGCGTGTTCGTCTGTTGGGCCAATTAACGATCGGAACAGGAATGCACGCAAGTTTCATTGTAGTCATTCAAGAAGTTTTCATTGCTGTGAAATCTTATCTCAAGAGCGCTTTCTGAAGATGTTCACGGTTGATGTCTTACATCTCGACGCTAGCGGCATCAGCCATCAGCGGACACGGTGATTGAACAGTTTGCACTCTACATCTCCGTCCGGACGGCTTGTTACGAATGCATCTCGAATCGACACCCGAATGCTTCGTGCGGTCAACTCAAGACTCTTTACCGACTTGATGAACAGCGAGTGCGGGATCTCTAAAATCGAAATATGTAGAGATTGCAGATGATTTTGCGAATCGATCGACGTTTCCAACTCCCAGCCCTCCATACCTCGCTACCGCTTCGAGAGAAAGGAAACCGAGAGATTTTTCAAGTGGACTTTACTTTGTCGTGACACTTCACATTTAATTCCGTTCCGCTACCGGGTCTGGATTGATTTCGAGGACGGCGAGCCTCGGGGCCGCTCTGGGTTGAGCCATCCTAGAACTTGAGAGGCAATAAACTCGCAAGGGAAGGCCATCGGTGGAAGGGCTGCATCGTCAAGCAAGCTGTTTGAAGAGAGGACAATGTTTCAATCGAGAATATACTCCCTCACTGACGTCGGCCGTGGAAAGGCCGGTCGAAGCACTCATTGTCAGATTACAATTGTTCTCCTTGCAGATAAGACCCGGGCTCTTCCCAAGTGGCGACGTCCAGGTCGAACTTCAACTGTTCCGTCAATTTTCGGTATCGGAAAAGCGTCAGAAGTGTTATGCCGAGAAGAACCAGAGCACAAAGGAGGACCACGAATGCAGCGATTAGCGAAGAAATTACTTCATTGACTTTATCCTCGAGCTCGACCAGAAGCGTTCCAAGATCGCCTTCCTCGTCGCTTTCAGCCTGAAAGGAGAAATGTTTTCTTTCGTGAACTGTCGCCGTAAACCCTCCAACATTATCCTTATCATAATTCAAAACGGAAATACATACCTCTGAGTTCGAGTATAACAAGATTTGAGTTTTGATCCATTCCGCGTAGTGCGAAACATTGGTGTAGTACGCGTATCCTGTACCGTCAGGTGCCCCGCTCGAATGGAGGCCTATGAGCTGAGCGCGTCCATCTCGTTCCAGAAGCAGAGCTGAACCTTGGCGGGAATACGCACTCCATCGGCTGTCGAAATGAACACACAACGACGTCTCTGCAGTGTTGACATCCACGACAGTCGGACGAGGCAGCGAGACATTGCTAGAAAGATCCAGACGTCGGTTGTCCTTGATGAGAGACTCACAGACTTCATTCACAGCGACCTGGACATCGAATTTCTCCAGCTGATGTGTACGCAGCGTCACAAGCGGCACCCATCTGGAAGAGGTAGGCGTTGTGCCGACAAAGTTTGCGTCCCCTTCCGGCAAACAGACGGGTACAATGTACTTCCTGTATCGGACGGGTTTTGCTAACTCGATGAGTGCAATGTCATTCACGCATCCAGAGTAGGTGCAGTTGAAGCGCTCGTGTACGATTTTCCTGCGTACTCGATGATTCTCGTGCGGATATCCCTCTCTGTCGTCTTGACCGAGTCCCACTCGGAACAGGGAATTGCGGAACCTGCAGTGAGTCCATAGAACGAGTTGAATGACAGATAGGCTGCTTTGTGGGAGGAATGATCACCGGGCACGGAAGGTTTCGCTCACCCTTTCACGCACTGCGCTGCTGTCAGAACGAATCTCTCTGCGATCAGAGCCCCTTCACAATCCATGTCGGTGAGCCACTCGCCAGTAGCTCGATAGATTGCCACCTGTTGATGGAAAACTTGTTTCATGTCGAGGAAAAATCGTTTTCATCTCAGCGGGAAGACCGGGTTTGAATCTCGCTAACCTGCCATGGTTGCTGTCCGTGCGTGACGGTGACATGTGACTCGCTCCGATACGGCTTACCACATTCTGCAAAGAACATCCGACAACCTCGTCAGTCAGTTGATGAGCTTCAATTTATCGAATGAATCACTGCAGTGGATCAATTGGGTGCTGCTCAGAATTTCAGAATGTCAGCATCTTTGGAGCTCTGGACTTCGGAAGTTTAGACATTACAAATCGATACCGATCGTACTCATATGAAATACATTCATCTCACAAGAAGTCAGTCGAAATGATTTGCCGCTTGTTGCTCAACGATGTGAATTCTTTCTCAACTAGAACCGTGACCGGTCTCTGTGGAAGAAGGTCTTCAGAGAAATTTCTCCGGTCTCGGATCTAGCGCAGCCTCGTTTCCCTCGGACATATCACGCAATTTCTCTAACTTTTCGCACTTACAACCTTGGAGAATACCCTAGGTAGACAACAAGTCACATCTGAAGAAAGCGTATGCTCCGAGAATGCGAAAAGGATCTCTCCGAGGTCTTCCCACCAGAAGAATGCTTCAAGTGGTTCAGGAAGCGGAGGCTGGGCAGGTATGGGAACAGAGAATACAGGCACGGTTTCATCATACACATCACTCAACCATTCCTTTCGTTCCGTCACCGCATTGATTGAGCCTCGAAAAACACAGGCAGAAAGTGCTGGTGGTCAGAAGAATTTGGAACCTGCGGTCGAGGGTACGCGTAGCCCAAGAGGTTGGCCACCGCTCGTTTACATCGGTATTTGGATGTCGTCATCCGTGTTTGACCTCTTCATTTTAGAGGCTTGCAAAGCTTCGCGAACACCGTGCATGGTGGACGTCAGTCAATATGATATTTTACCTTTAACGTAGTCGGTCCGACCGGTAGCCACGCTCATCATGATGAACAGAATCACTGACTTCATCGCGAACGTCCAAGCAATCTGAAAACTGGGAAGAAAAAATTCAATTTATCAGATCCAATCTTTTGAATGGAACTTCATTTACAAAGTTTATCGCCATCTGTGAACTTCTTTTCGTGTTCTTCAAAAACTAATTTAGGAGCAGCGGTTGTTCATGATGGAAAATGATTGTGAGGAATCCTGAAGCTAACCTGTAGTGACGGAGTAGAATCCACTGTTGTTGCCGTCGCCGATCCAACGAATGAGTGAGCAATCTCTAGGACTGAGTTACTCAAGTGAACCCCTGCGCGTTTTTCGAGCTCCTCCCAATGAGAGAGATACTCAGGGGTCTAGCCCTTGAGAAGATCCGAACCCTCTCAGACCCGAACTCGAGAACACTGCAACAGAGCTTGATGGTACGCATATCGAGAACCCTGCCAAGTTCCGGATTCCTCCCATGAGATAGCGAGGTGGACTGTCGGGAGACTCGAGTTCCCACTCGCTTCAGAGCGGACGTTCTTATCTTAATCGGTTCCTCTGATTCCATACGATATGCCATACAGAATTCTGAAATGAAAATGGAAAGAGAGATCCGCTGATTGACTCGAACCAATGACGAGGTAGATTCATCAATTCCGTGTTGCCGGCCAAGAGTCTTGCGCCAGTCGAGGTTTTCAGGCTTTTGGGTAGTTCTTCCATAGTCCAAAGACACAGCTCCGATTCACAAAAGGCTCGCCCGGAGCTGAAACACCAGTTCTGCGCCAATGAACTGAGGAAGCGCAGCTCCATTATTTGAACTGCACGGAACATCTATGGCAGCATCCTCGCTGAATGAAAATGCATTGAAGGGTTTCACCAGACGGGGACTTGGAGAACCATTGCCTGACTGAGAGAATAAATCGAAACTTCTGCCGGAAAGCTTGTTTTTCAGTTCTCAGGGTCGGAAAATATATCAAGTAGAGCTCTGCTGCTCCGACTCAAGATGTTCGGCAGTTGAATGGCGAAGAATAGCACCGTGAGTTCGTTTCGGAATTTCGCGGAGTGGTCACGGGTTCCGCGATCATTTCCGCTATCTGGAAAAACGCGACATCAATGAGGATCTTGGCTTTCGAGAAAGCTTGAGAACGAAGCTACACACCACGCTTTGAGAGATTATCGGAGTAATTGCCACACGGGAGTAACACAGGGCTTGGGAACTATAACTTTTTCGCCGGTGGCGATTTCAACATTCAAGATCCGATGTCTTAGACTTCCCGTGACCAATAATCTCCTGTTTCTTTTCTCCGAAGATGGTACTTCCGGATGAATTCTCCAATTCCGATTAATTCACAATCTTTGCTGCATTTTGCCAAACAACTGAGCATATTTCAGCCACATCTGTATTCTAGCAAGGAGTCTCTCCGCGAACAGCTTCTATGAATATACAGTAAAAATACGTGATATTTGATCTCAGCGGCCAAATATGTAGCACCGAGTTTCTTTCTGTCTGGGTTCATTATTTCCCCTATACACCTATTCGAGTATAGCCGAGTTTGCGTCATTGAAGCTGCGAAAGCTTGTTTTATTACATGCCGAGATCTTGACTAGTTCCAGGGCGGGGTCAATCCATTGGTACGTTGGTTCAACCCTTGTATCGTCTTCGCACAGCTCATCGCGCCATCTTCTCGAGCTCCGCGTCTCCGACTTCCGTACCTTACTCTGAAAACCTCCGGCAGATGTCCGCCGTATTCTTATCTTTCGTTTTCTTCCTGCTCTCGTCAATCAGTCGCCTCAGCTTCTGACTCTCTTCCTCAATTGATCTCCTGAAAATGGCAGACTGCGAAAAGCAGATTCTTCCAGGCAGCGACCTATGCACATCCACGCGACTGCGCCAAACTGTCTAACTGTTGAGCATCTTTTCATCTATCCGTTCCCCGAAGTGGATCTGCGCGAACCGAACAAGATTCCGTGAAGTTCACTGAGCGCGCATTCTGCCGAGCAATGCGTGCGCGATGAACTGTTCATTTTTGGAAAAGTTCGTGTTTCGGAATCGAAACATCTCGAGCTCGATTTGCAGATCCCAGACTCATGGTTCTGAATTCCGGTTTGTTCTTTTCGGGCTGATTCAAGAGCAGTAATGATCGCTTATCGTTATCGAACAGTCGCTGAATCAAGAGTGACTTGAGGCAAATCCGAGCGAACACGCAATCGAATTGACCAGCCGAATGTAGAGCGGCTGTCGGAATAATTAAATCATTCTCACTGTTCTGAGACTTTCGAATGACGACATCCTCCGGAGAGAATATTGTCACACTCTGAGAATAGCGATTCACATTCTCCTCCATTTTTCACAACCAGTCTCAGCTCCCACAAAAAGGAACCGCACTGATTGGTTTGTGTATCCCAGGGTGTGTCGACCTGAATCTCTGAAATGCGCAACGTCCTCGGCCTTCTTACGGTCTTGGCTGTTTCAATTCAACATGCAGGTGAGTTCACGTGATCTCAGCATTCGGCCCTGGACCTTAGGCCACGCTAGATTTTAAGGAGAATAATGTTCTGTCGAGCGCAGAGTGACTAATACACAGATCTGGGGACGTTGAACGACTTGTCATTAGTTCCGAGCCGCATCTCTCATTTATGCTTGCTTGTTCCAACAGATTCACACTCGGCAGTTTACTTGAATGGCCGATCCGACTTCAAAGTGACAAGAAAAGACGGTCCTCACCCCACTATTCAAATCGAGTGGGAAACTTACTTTCTCTGTCGTGTTAAGGAAATTGTTCTTCTTGACCCTCTCAATCGAGAAAGATCCATCATTGAACCAAAGCGGCCATGCCTCGTGGAGTCCACAGACGCTTTTCCGATCGTGCATTGGGTTGAGTACATTGCATTCTTCAAATACGATTGTCCGTGCGGGATAACATGGCAACGTATAAAAATGCGAACGTGGAGTGGAGGTGAGTTTCTTGCGAGTATGATTATTTTAGCTTGAGCTTATTTCTAGAAAACAACCTGAGATGATGGGATCACTGATTGTTGGTTGCTGACTTCCTTTCGATTCATTAGGATGACACTTTCGCTGTTAGGCTCCTTCCCATTTGAGATGAGCAAATTCTGCAATCTCCAACATTCTCTTCGTTTGTTGAGGACTTGAGGACCGTGAAATATCTCATAGAAGAAGACAACAGCTCTCTTGGAGTCCGTTCTCGGGCCCTCAGAATTCTTTGAATAGTATGACATCGTCTCGAAACACGATAACAGATATAATTTTGATTTTTCACCAACCACATAGTCAGGCCCTCTGTGGAGCGTAACATTCCTTCCAGCGAGAACTGAGTCAGAATATATGAATATCGAAAACATTTCGTCATGACTCGTCATGGGAGAGTGACGAATGCTGAGAAAATCTGTTACTTCCGCGGAAATTCATCATGACAAAACCTACTTGGCTCAGCCCGAAATCTCATGTTTATTTCAGAACCAATGCCGTTGCGAACCGTCAAAGTTTTCACGACCTCAAACTCAGCCACTGTGGAATGGGAAGTTCCTCCTGAAGTTCTCCACAGTTCTGATCGCGCAAGCGTCGTGGCGAAGTTGTTCAGAGAAGAGAATTATCACTCGCAGCCCAGAGATATCGATATCGATCTCATGGTCAGAACTTTTTGAAGCTATGGAGTATTTCTCTAACGATCGAGATTGCAATTCGCGATTTCGGTTCGATCAACTCATTATCCTCAGGGACCGCTGAAATTAACCGGTTTGTCACCTGGTGCCGTGTACACAGCAGTTGTTGCTGTGAAGATTGCGAACTACAAAAGCAAGGAAGTCGAGGCTAAGTTCATCGTGGATGCTCCTGGGGGTTTGTATCTCCCGCGTCACTTCGTTTCATTCAGATCTTGAAGTATATGACCTCAAATTCGAAGGAATTTCCTCATTTAGGTTTGAGAATGTTCCCAACGATGCTTCCCTACAGAGTACACCCAGCTGAAAGACATCTCGGTGGTTTCCCGGACTGAGACAAGTGTCACACTCGGATGGGGGGGCACCGAAAAGGAGAACTTGTCACAATTCATCGTCGGATACGTGGTCAGATGGAGATCTTCCCAACGGGGTTCTACCTGGCACAGAGCAGCCATCAAGAATCAAAAATTCACAATCGGGAATCTTTCGAGACGCACCAAGTACAATGTCACTATCAGTGCCTGCTTGAGATGCGGAAACAGAATCGTCCGAGGTGCGACGAATGAGGCAATCATCGAAGCGGAAGACGACTGTGAGAACTTCGTTTCGATTACCTTCATTGCTGAATCCCAAACACGAAAGAAAAGATCTCTGGTAACGATTGGTTTCCCCAGTTCAAGGTGCTTGGAGGCTCCTTCTCGCTGGCGCCGTGCTGACTCTTCTCGCTTTGATCCTGATTCTCACCATCGTCCTGCTCTGCCTCCGGGTGCGATCGAAATTGAGGGAAAGGTGAGACAAGAAGTCGGATTCGATCGCAAGCTGGAAAGAACTCGCCGATTGGTACTCCATTCATCACCATCACACGGTGTTCATCGGCCCTTTCGTTTTGAAATGTGTAATTCACTCGAATATCCGATTGCAGGAAACTAATGGAAAGAGCGAAGTTTCTCGAACGGACGAGCTGCTTCTCGAACACCCCCTCGTTGACCGGACGAGTTCGGTTTATCGAATCGCAGAACAGTTCGGGGCCCTCTTCATCTAATGCGGGAAGATTTTGATCCCGTTAAGTGACCAAAGTCGCTGACAGAAATCTATAGGACCGACCGCAGCTCGCGTTCCCCTGATTCTGCGCGCGCATCTCTGTACTTTGCTCAAAACAAAATGTCATTTTCTCTTGCAAAATATTCAACATCGAATCCTTTTACCACACAGATAATTTCGCGCCCCGCTTTCCGTCACGATTGATGAGGAAAATAAAAAGTGATCGGTGATCGAAACCGCGAAAAACTCATGTGGCACAATTGGATAAATGTCGCGTGTAGAAGGAGATATCACCACGACTGAGTCATTGGACGACACCTGTTTTGCAGAGTGAAAGTTTCCTCCAACAGGGACCTCTAACAATTGCACTCCATAAGACGCGTCTTGAATATTCTGTTGATTCGAAACTGAAGTGTTGCGAGCCCACTTTTCGAATTCCGAATTTTTCGCTGGCTGCTTCATTGCAGACTCGAATCAAACTCAATGTTCTAATTTCGAACAAGTCTCAGTGCAGCAAAATACGCGAACTGTTCTTGAAAATGATTTGTGTAGCGCATCGGCCGGATCAAGAGTGACTTGAGCCGAATCTAAATGATTACGCAGTCACATTGATTACCCGAATATGAAGGCTGTCGAATAATTTGAATCATTCGCGCTGTTCCGAGATTCCCAGATGACTGCAACCTTAGGCGAGAATATTGTCGCTCTCTGAGAACGGCGATTCCGATTCTCTTCGATTTCCATAACCAGTCTAAGTTTAGGAAGAGCGACACACTTTTAGTGATCTCGATGAATGGTTCGGGAATGAGCAATCTTCTCGGTTTTCTCACCGCCATGGCTGTTTCCATTCAACTCGCAGGTGAGTTTTCTGTTCACGCGAACTCTACATTCAAACCTCGATTAGACCTACTGATGAGTTTTCCGACGGACCTCACCTCGGCCAACACCTTCTTCTATGTTTGTTCATTCCAACAGATTCATTGTTGTACATTTCGGGGCGATTCGAGTTCAGAGTGTCCAGAGGGGACGGTGTTCATCCTACCATCCATATCGAATGGGAGAGGTTCCTTCTTTGTCATGTCGCGGAAATTCATCTGGAAGATTCCCTAAATCGACGAAGAATCCTCAACGAGCCAGCGCAGCCTTACCTCTTACAGTCCACAGAAGATTTTCCGATTCTGCATTGGATGGAGTATACAGTGTCGTTCAGATACAAATGTCCGATAACTGAGCTATGGATGCAGTGGAAAGTGCGCACGCGGAGTGGACGTGAGTTTCATCCCAGGATTACAACGAATTAGGTAACGCCGAAGCAGAGCCACAGTTTGAACTAATCTCACGGCAGAAAAACTCCATGATAAGTTCATCGGTTGTTCAGAACCGCTTTTTTTCGATTTTTTTCCGCGTGATACATTCGCCATGAGATTTCTTCTCGTTTGAAGCTAGTTTCAGAGTTTTTCAGCAACTCCTCTTTTCCGTGGTATCCGCCACCGTGATCTCGGACTGCCGAACCAGTTGAAGAGTCCTCATTGTAATTATCATCAATCAGCTTGCCAATTGGGAAATTTCAGCTCTTGTCGCAGAATCAAAGTTTAATCACGATAGATAGACTTTATTGGAAGATCTCGGGGCTCGAAGCGGTGCGTTATGGTATGTAGTCTACACCGAGACTTCGGCCTGGTCGCTATCGGATCCGTGAATCTGTGCTCATGACATTTTGCCACATTTCGAAATCAAGTGAGATTGGATAGGAAAACGGAGTAGATTCTGCGAAAGTTCAAGATGAAGAATTGCCGGTCTCGGTCCAGACTCTCACCCAGATTACATCAAAGGGATTGCGACTGAGACCCGAAAGATGTCCAGTCTATGGAAAATGTTTCTGGAACACGAATTTCACGTTAATGTTGTATTCCAGAACCGCTTCCGTTGCGAAACCTCCAAGTTTTCACGACCTCAAACTCGACCACTTTGGAATGGGAAGTCTCTCCTGAGATTCTCCGCAGCTCTGATCGCGCAACCGTCGTGGCGAAATTGTTCAACGAAGAGAATTATCATTCTGAGCCCAGGACCAGGACAATTGAAGTCGATCTCAAGGTAAGAAGCTGTGCAGTCATGAAGTACCTATTTCTCTATACCGGCTGAGATCACAATCTGTGTTTTCGGTTCGATAATAATCAGATGAACTCATTATCCACAGGGACCGCTGAAATTCACTGATTTGTCTTCTGGTATTGTGTATATCGCATCTCTTGCCGTGAGGATTGGTGAATTTACAAGCGAGGTTGTCGAAGCTAAATTCATCGTGGATGTTTCCGAGGGTGTGTGTCAAGCTTGCCGTTGCTTAATTCAGCTTTGGAGCACCAGGCCTCCAGAATATTGGAATTCCTCACCAGGATGAGAATTATCCTAATTTTGACTTCTCCTCAGAGTACACACAGCTGAAAGCCCTCTCTGTGGTTTCTCGGAACGAGACAAGTGCCACACTCGCATGGGGCTTAAGCGAAAAAGATAACCTGTCGCTTTTCATCGTTGGATATGAGGTCGAGTGGAGATCTTCGCGACGGGGCTCTCTCTGGCACCAAGCATCTACCAAACAGCGGAAATTCACCATCGAGAATCTTTCAAGACACGTCCAGTACGATGTCGGTGTCACTGCCTTTTTCAGATGCGGGAACAGAACCATCCGAGGTGCGACAACTAAGGCAATCATCGCAGCGCAGGACGACCGTAAGCATTTTGGTTTGGTTCCGTTTTCTGTTTTGAGTTCGATACCGTCAAAAAAAACCAAAAGGATGATTCATTTCCGATCCACAATCACGATTTGCTCTCGTAGTTCCAGATTATTTGGAGCTCCTCCTCATTGGCGCAGCTCTTCTCTCTTTAGTTCTCATTTTCACCATCGTCCTACTCTGTCTCCATGTGCGATCGAAATGCAGGAAGAGGTGAGACGAGGGATGACAAGGACTCGATCGCAGAGATGACTGAACTCAAACACTGCTTTGTCCTTCCGTATCTTGCACGATGTGTTGCATTAATCTTTATTATCGCAAGATTTTTGTCGGCTCTTTTCCCCCAGAGCGTATCAATACAAGATTGACCCGAATACTCGATTGCAGGAAAATGATGGAAAGAGCGAGGTTCCTCGAGCGAACGAGCTGCTTCTCAACCATGTCACCGACATCTAGACGAGTTCGGTTCAACGAATCCCAGAACAGTACTTTAAATAGTGTTGTGAGATTCTGATCGAATCTTCCGTTAGATTGAGTCGAGCCGCTCTTTGACCCAGTCCGCTAACTGGAAATGATTTGGAGCAAGGAGAAGAGTATGAATGTTTGATATCGTAGCACTGTACCTCTGTTGAAAAAAAGTTGATGAAAAGTCAGTTCTGACTCTCCAGGCGCTCTTGGAGGACTATTCTACATGGAACCGGAGAATGGGATTGAGTCTTACGCCAAAAAAATGCGGCATATTACATCTCGAAGGCAAAACCCCATAGCTTGAGTGAACTTGAGTTGCAGAGGTTCAATGTAGGCGGAGATCTCGAGATTCGTTTCTCTGCCAATATGGGCATCGGTGAACAGGTGGCCCACGTAGCAAAGACGTGTTCGATGATGATTAGTTGGATTATGCGAACTTCTAGTGTGAAAGTTAAAAAAATACAGGGTGGTCCGCGGGACGATTTTCGTTTTTTTTCCAAAAAACTAAGCCTCCTAGAGAAAAAAGTGTAATCAATGAAGGCTCCGGAAATTCAATTTCATGTCCGAAAAGCCTAACAAAATCCATCTGGGACCTTTTTTTCGATTTTTTGAAAAATTTCGAGATTCAATGGTGATCGAACTCGAACTTTCGAGGACGATTTTCGGTTTTTTTTTTCTGTCAAAAAAGCCTCTCAGAGAAAGAAAGTGTGATGGTTGATGTTCCCGGAAATCCTCAGAATCTATTTGGGACCACTTTTCGATTTTTCGAAAACTTCGACTTCGATCACCATTGAATCTCGGATTTTTTAGAAAAATATGTGTTCCAGACTCTCCTCCAGGTCTAGTCAGAGACGCTTTCACGTCAATGAAAGAAATTTTGGTCTCTTCCGAGTCTAGATCAGCTCTGAAAATCTGTTATGATGTGACGAGATGGGCATTGCGAGGTGTTGGATCGATGTTGAATTCGATTGCGAACATCGTCGGGTGATCCGGCGAAGGGATTCCATTCATCATTTGTAATGTTCCACAAACGGTGCTGAACACGAAACGAGCCAGTCCATCACTGAAAATCTACTACCCAGGAGGAAACATGTGAGCCTACACATTGGTGTAAGACGAGAACCAACGACCAATAAAGGGATGTTGCGATTCAGTCAACCGAAGTCATCGAAGATCGACTTCTTTGTAGACTGGGAAGAAGCTACTGGCGATCTCCGGAGCAGTCGTTCCAGCTCTAAGTCGTTCAGTGGAGCTCAAACGTTGTCGTCGGTCTGCTTCATCCGGTTACCTTGTCATCAAACTTTCCTTGACCGGTTTGATAGACCGTCAGCAAACGTGATCTCATGAAGCAAATCTGACATTCTTTAGCCAGACCTCCAACGCTTCTCCTAATCAGTGTACCTCAACGTCTGGATTTTGATCCATGATTCCGCCGGTGATGTACCGCAGGAAGCAAACAACGAAAGGGAGCTGAATATTGCGTCCTCTTGGAAGGGCGCAATGTCACGAAGTGGACTGAACGAAAATTGACATTCGAGCGCGAAGTTCTTCTAAGCCTGTCCACTATACGGCCATATCTCAACCATAACGCGGAAATGAGTTTTAAAACTCAAGTATTCTCTCTAATTTTATTGTTGAGTTTGATGAGATCTGATGTATTTGCATCGCAAATGGCTCAGCCGATTCCGGCAAGAACCTCTCCAGTTGGTAGCGACCCCCGAACTGCCGCGCCATTCCCCCTCTGCACCCCGACTGAAATTCTCTGCAGCAGGAACTCGCCTGCCTTTTGTCCCCCGTCACCAGCTCGATTCGTTTTCCCAAGCCTTTGAGGAATGTCGCCGAAGAACGACTCAGAACGTCTAAGGTCTCGATGGCAATGGGTTGGACGATGAACCGGGCTTCGAGGTCGCGGTACTTCGTCAACTTCGATGTCCCCGCCAAGTTCGCGACAGCGCCCGCAGTTAGGGCCTCGCAGGACTTGTGGGATGGAGCAAGAGTGTCCCAGACAGTGGCGTCCCACACCAGGCATCTACCTCCACGGAGTGAGCGTTTGGCCACCTGGACGGAGAGCTGAGTTTCTTGACAGCTCGAGCTCGTTGGCGATCGCGGCTGAGCGTAACGCGAAGGAAATGAGGGAGTTTAGAGCTCTATGTCGAGGATGGCGGCCACTACTGCGTGAGCAGCTCAGTCGATGGTCCCCGAAAACCGAGACGTGGGAGCTGCACCGTGCACAAAGGTGAGGAGCGCAGATCGGCACTCCCAGACGGAGGCCAGCAGCGATGCGGAGTGTGTTATTGTCCAGCATCGTCTTAAAATGAATAATGAGGCCATCGCGAGAAGTAATTGTGGGTAGCCTTACTCCGGCGCACGGGAGAGCAACAGGGCATGACAACCGGATTCAAAGCGGACTGTTCCCTGGACTTGTCTGTCTCCCTCAGTAAAGAACTTGCCTCAAGTTAAACAACCTGATTCTCCATTCCAGCATCCGTGGTTGTTTTTCTCATCTCTGCCAAAACGTGAAACGCCGCGTCAAGAATCAAGGTCTTTAGGGGCGCTACGATAGCGAACCCGATTTCGCTCGCTCCGTGCTGATGATCGCAGCTCTCGCCTTCATTCCTCCAGAGAGATTGGAGGCTGCCGTACAAGAAATGCGCGAGGAGCTGTAAGGAGAGCAGGAGCCCATTCTAGATCAGAGGAAAAGTACCAGTTATGGGACAGTTCACTGTTGACATAGGAAAAGTCTGGCGAGGCATCGGCATCGTAGGGCGCTACCCAGCGCGGTTCCAGGTGGAAATCCGGAATGTACCAGAGAACGTTAGATCGCTTTTCGCGCATAAATAATTATGTAGAAGCCTCCCAAAGTCGTCTCCAAGGAGAATTTGCCGTAGATCTCTTTGTCCTCAATTTCATCAAGGTGCTCCAAAACTCACAAAACACCCGAAATGGCCAGATCGAACGTTATATAATATCACAGGCAATAGGCCGCCAGCAAAACGAAACGAATATGTAGAGAACTCATTCTCATTATAGTGAAGAATATCAACACTTCTGGAAGTCTTGCAGGGGCTGGCAGATAGATGTGTTGTAAAAACTATCAGCTCGGAGAGGTTTCAAGTTGGTTTAGTGCCTCCTTGGTGATAATAATCTAAACCAGGGGTCGGCAACCTTTTTGGTCCTGCAGACCATCCAGCTCCCCGTCCACATCGCCACGGACCACCGCACAACGAAATTCTCAGAGAGTCCGAATCGGAACGCCAGATGAGTGAAGACTGTCGAAAAAGCATCAGGAAACCCATGTTTTCTATTTATGTAGAGCTGGACGCGGCTGTTTTCAGCTCGAAGCTGCAGTTTCAATGCTGCTGCGGACATCATCGACCGTGACGATGTCTGTGACCGCATTCATTCAGATTCGACCCGGCGCATCGACACTATTTCGATACACAAACGAGTTTAAGATCAAAGTTTTAGAAGTACGAGTTAAGAAGTGATGAACCCTAACAATGCTCCTTCTCGATGGGACCCTTGGTCTTGGCTCGATTTCGCCAATTTCTCGATGTCCGGAGTCAATGAATGTTGATTCAGTCCTGTAGCAGAGATGTTTCCGAACGATAGTGGCGATCAGCTGTGAACTTTGACAACTCGTGCGGTTGAAGCTCGGAAACCTGTCGAGTGAAACCTCACGAGAAACATTACCCGCATCAAATTTTACGGTTTGAGGTTGGTGTTGGGAGTGGACGCAAAAGGCTCGAAGGTATGTCTTCGGAAACCACAGATCTACGAGGACCTCAACACAGTTACTTGAATTGGTCATTAGAAAATCCAGATGGGAGGAATGAGAGACGAGGAAGGGACAATAAACAGCCAAGGGAAACATGAGTTGACGACCGGAACACGCGGAGATTGGCTGACCGAGTACGAAAGCAGTAATTTTTAGACGCTCGAGATTCATTGATTTGAAATGGGCTGGGAGATACTACGACCCCAATCACGAGTACGGGCTTCATCCGAGAATGGATACTGGCTGCATAAATTTTGTCTGCAGGTTCTGTCTTGCACGAAAATTCAAAAACGAGGCTCCGGGCATCTGTTGCGCCCGGAGGCTCGTTGTTTCCTGAGTTGATTTCGCCGCCCGAGCCTCTAGACACTTTGACATCAGGATTGACGTGCAAGTCGAATGAAGAACACCAGTTTTTACAATTTCATGGAAGGAGCCAATTCTCCTGAAATCCTTATTCTAGTCTCTCGACTCTCTTTTAGCACCCTGAATGATAAATTTCGCTCAATCTCCTCCTGTTGTCTCATTCCATACTCCCCCGTTCCGTTTTGCCCTACCGCTCCTCTTTCAGTCTTCCACCCCTCTTCCTGTGTCCTCTCTGGTTTTTCTTTTCTGGTTTCGGCTGCGCTCTTTTCGCTGTCCCGGCCTTTTTGTCGACAACTCTTTCGTTGCCTCCGCTCCCCGCGACGGAGCGCGGCCCGGGTAAGCTGGTGAATTTAAGTAATATATATGATTCTCTATTCGCTCCTCCTTTCGGCCTCACTCTCATGACGGAATTCGTTCCGTTTGAGATTTTCTGGCCGGACGAGAATATAGAGCTCCATTGTCGCGATCGGACTTGAGGCGTCACCTCAAGAGATCTGAGGCTCAAAACTTATGTCCATGCCCTCCTGATACTCTACGTCAGGGATGTACAGCATCTGACCTCTCAAGGGCCAGTTTGGAACCTTGAAACCTGCGGCGGGCCACATGAAATCCGCGTCAGGTTTCCACCGGTGAAAAAAAACTGAGATTACGGTTTCTCATCCAGTGAGATGGGCTCATCGCAAGACGTGCCGTTGAGAAGTTTCCTAGCTATGCGATGAACATTTTCGAGAGAAGAGCCCAACATTCTCGATCGAAGTCTCGATTCGTTCGGGTTCGCTCTGTTCACAACTGCAGGAACTGCCGAAGAGAAACATTCGAGAAAGTTCTGAATTGCAGCGACTTGTGGCAATGCAGCGAAGTGGATATCTGTCACAAACAACCCATCGAGGGAACGAGAATGAAGGACAAGATTCTTCCGTGATCGGAGAACAACATGAAAATGCCCTCGCGGGCCACACAGAATGTCCTCACGGGCCGCATGTGGCCCGCGGGCCGTGCGTGTGCATTCCTGCTCTACGTACATTGGAGTCAACGCGCAATCATCCCCTTGTCAATCCTGGTTCGCATTCGGTGATCTATCCCAATCGAATCGCCTCGATGAGTTTGCTACTCTTTTGAAGACACATCGGGTTTACCATCCGATCTCTGGCGACTTCACTGAGCGCCCGAATGTCGAGCGCCCACTGTACTCGAACATGGTGTAGTGGGCCCAGAGACCCAAAGAACCGTCACGGAGTTCTTTCATCAAGTGTATATTGTGAAGCAAATCTGGGTACATGAATACATCATAGGGGGTTAGTTGCAGAGAGGGCTTTGTACTAAACGTTCGTGTGGAAGAGACCGCGTGAATATATTTCCAACAAATGTCCCCGTCGTCCATACGATTGCGAAACGAAAAATTATAGGTAGTTGTTGTGTGGTTGACAGCAGAACGTGTGTGGTAAAACAAGCAACGAGAGATCAATCAACTTACGTTTCCAGTTGAACGGGAAACTGACACTCCAAAATGAATTTGTTTTGCTCTAATAGCAAAAATGAATTGGTCAACATGTGTCATACTGAACGATGCGATGTACCTAAAGTGTCGTTCATTCCTTCAGTCGACCGATCCTGCAGGAACCTTGTAACAATCCCGATTCTCAACACTCGTTATCACCGTCGGGATATCCTTGAAGATTGTGATCTCCTCTCACAGAGAATAAGCAACCTCAAAAGTACTTCGGCAATGAGGGACTCGACACGGGCTCCCGTGCTCTCGGCCCGTACTCTGTACTACGGATGTACATATCTAGGCGGGACGCATCTTTCGGCAAGATTCACTTCCAGCGAAGGCGATAGCATGTCCTCATAACCACAAAACATTCGGCCGCCGCGGCCGGTGATTGTCTTCGGTCATCGAGTCGAGCATGACATCGCCTCTCGTCGAAGAAGTTGCGATGCGCCTCATATTCATCTCGAAACTCAAAGAAACGATCGAGGCTAGCCCAGAAATTGTTTGTAACTCGCAGAGGGAAATAACGGGACTGAGATCGAGACGATCGAACTATAAAAATAAGGGGTTTGGTCTTCTTCGAGTTTTCTTTCTTATGGTTCCACGGGAGGTTCGTGTGGTTCTTGTCGAGAAACCTCGTGGTTGGTAGCCCGGGATCCCAGAGCAGAATTCAAAATGCAAAACGCGCAGACGACGAAAATAATCCATTCGACTGCTCAAGAAAAATGTGGACAACCGGAGAAGATGAAAGGAAGTCTTTTGTTCCACCTGTGAAGCAAACTTTCAAAGAATTCTGTAAGATGAAGGACGCAGAAGAAGAAAAGATGAGACACACAGGTTCTCCTCTTAAGCTTCTCACTGACAAGGTCAAGGACGAGTCCGATACGTCTGAAGAATTCTCCGACAGGTCGCGGCCCCCACCCAAGCCTCATCAATCGTCACAAGTGTCACAAAAGGGTGTGTTTCGTCAGGAGAATTCGGTGACGCCCGCGATGTCGACTGTTTGGTTCGTGGACGGCTGATCTCGGTTTGTGGTGAGATCGAACCCTGTATCAAATCAAATCTACTTTTACAGAAAGCTCGGACGACCGAGCTTTGAATTCGAGAAAATGCTCGCCTCCATTGCTTCCCGCAGCGGGTTTGATTTTGGTTGCAGGGATCGCTTCCGCCGTTTGGTTCGTCTGGTTCAGGAATGCGCAGAGTGAGTTTTTCCTCGAAGTTGAATTTGATTCACAGACTCCCTCACACTTCACTCGGGATCAATTGAGGTTCCGGAATCTCTGTGAGATTTTCCTGGAGACATAAACCAGAGCACTCCTCATGCTCTCTCTGAATGCTCGTTAGCAATCAGAATCAAGTACCCTAAAGTGCCGCCTATAACGAACCCCACGGATAACGAATTCCGCTCACATATTTTTCCCGAATAAATGACAGTTTGGCTTTGATCTCGAGTTCGTTTTCATAAAACAATCTAAAGACGCCGCTGAGTAGCTGAGAATTGCTCTGGAAGAAAGTTTTTCACACGAAAATCCAGTAAAGTCGAAGTTCGTTATACGCGGCACTTTGGGGCAGCGGTTCCCAATTGGGGGGCCCTGGCTCCCTAGGAGACGCTGGAGCGATTTTTGGGGGGCCCGGAGCCAATTCTGAGATATCTCCTGATCCTATACTGAAAGCAAATTTTCCACTCCACGGTAAACTCGTGAACCACCTCGGATAATTTTTCACGTGTGTACAGCTCGAACACGCATGTGCTCAAGCGCGTCGACATGAGAGTCGCCATAAGCAACACAGAACCTCGCATCGAAACAATTGTCGCTGGGAACCGAGAACATTCCAGCCATCACTAATAAATATTACATTAAGTAACCTGCGAACCGGAACATTCGTCGTCTTCAATGCGATCATTGGTGGAACCGGTTCGACGAGGAAACATCAGCTAGGTTGTGTTGGGTTGGGGAGGGGGGCCCGAAGACATTGATGATCCGCCAAGGGGACCCCGCACAAAAAATAATCGGGAACCGCTGCTTTAGGGTATATGCCTGTCTGGGTCCGGCGGAGTAATTTCGGTCCATTGGGATGAGAGATGTCAAAGTACGAGTCATAGACATCAATATTTTCCTTGAATTTATCTTTCACAGACGATGAGTCATTCTCCTTATAACTCGGAAAGCCCATTCTACTCTCAGGAGCTGACAGTCAAATGGAATCTCATGTGGAGTTCACCTTCTTTCAGGCCCCGATCTGTCGAAAATAGACGAGAAGATAAACAAGGTGCTCGAAAAATGCCGGTCGAATTTCGCTCCCAAGATAAACTTCGAGCCCGAAAACTTGGAAGCTGAAGCGCGAGAGAATGTGCTCGTCCATGACATGAAGGCCGAGCATAAGTTCAAGTACGAGCGATACAACAAGAGCATCATCTCAACGTCAGGTGAGACTTCAAAACAAGATACTCCAGACCCCTTTAGGTCGAGTATTCCTGGAGGCGAGGTGTGGGATCTGAACATGAAAAATCGGAGTCCTCGGAGTCTTCGAACTCTATCGCTGAGACCCTTCTGACCCCCATGGGGCGTTAGTCGGGATATCTTCGACCCATCGAGAGCCGATGAGGTTCACTTCTCGTCGATCATTGACTCCGCAATCGGTATTCTTCTCGATTTCCGACGGAATTCAAAGAGATTATCCTGCGATGGAGATCACGGGTCGTTCGGAGGGTCCTGAAACTCAAGGTGTCTCGAGGCATCGTTCATTCCATCTTCATCATCGCTGTCTTGAGCGGCGGTTGAGCGAAGATATTTCGGTTCTGACATCGGAATTCGATTCGCGAATTATCGCGACTATGGATTGCACGAGAAACGAAATCAGCGGCATGGACGGTGATCTCTATATTCGGTATCGAAAATTGGAGGTTCAGAGGTCGCCGTAATGAGGACAAGTGAAAAAGTCTCGCTTGGAAGATGAACAGACTTCCGGCTGCAGCTGCCGGTTCGAAATATTTTCAACCTTCAAACGTCCCCTCATTGAACAACAGACTTTAGAAAGCGCTACAGCCCCCCCCCCCCCCCCACCACCCGAAATTTTTTTTTTTGGAGCCGAGAGTCAAACCACATCTAAAAGAGAAAGAGATTCGGCAAGAGATTCGATTCGAGAAGGAAATTCGATTTTCCCGAAAACGGCGAAAAAAGAGAGTGGGCTCTTCATTTTTTCTCCAGCGGCCGACCTTCCCGCGTCGGAATTCGTTAGAGAAAGCATTTCAGCAGGCGCTGAGCCATCCCCGTGCGATTGCATTCCCCTTGTGAATGGACTCAGCTGTCATCAATCATTCGGAACTGAGAAACAACGTACCAGGTTTATACCCTTGAAGCAATACAAATCGGTTTGAGCCGACTGCAATGAATATTTTTTCGAAAATTAGGTCGCGTTGGAAAGCTGATTAGCTCAGCTACAAGATGAGACCATCGGCTTTCTGAAATTTCCAGACAGTGCGTCATGAGAGAACTGTTTTCCAGAAGTTTTCTCGACGAAATCGCATCAAAATTTTTTCATGCGGTTTGTGGCATTCGCTTCGTGTCCGGGCTCCCCACAATATCGAATCGTTAGGGAATCAAAATTTTCCCGTTGAATCAGATCCCATCGCAGAAGATGTCCGGAACTGTCAAATCGAGGGTTTTCACGTCGAAACCTTGCAGGCCGGATAAAATGTGTTCCACTCGGAATTTTTGCGGTCTGTTTGCGCCGAAATGAGCGTAAGGCACCCACGTACGATACTCCATCGCCAAAAACTGGAAATTCAGGGGGAAAAATCCCTTTTCTTCAGCGATTTTCCTGAGGAACGCCCTATTTTTCATTAAACTCTTTTCGGTTTTGGTGCGCGATTCTCGCGCCAAACTATT
The DNA here is from genome assembly GCA_021527715.1 of Neoseiulus cucumeris. NCBI lineage: Eukaryota > Metazoa > Arthropoda > Arachnida > Mesostigmata > Phytoseiidae > Neoseiulus > Neoseiulus cucumeris. Next base: position 450,254 of record JAJSRV010000079.1, on the reverse strand, counting down.
TCGTTGTTTTCGTCTCGATACAGACGACCAGTACCCGTCCCACATGGCGCGCGGACTCCATACTGAAGTGACTCACAATCAGACGCTGGAAAATCACAGGAAATGAGAATGTCGCGGTTCACTTCGAGTTCACATTGTTTTATTCGAGTCATGGCGAAGCTATGGTAACATGTTCCAAATCATTCAAATTCGACAACAATTACCTATTGCTGTGTTTTCCTCTCCATCAGCTGAAATTATTTCAGTTTTTTTGATTTTTGATGGACCTGTCTTCTCCAAATTTGGATGTCACCTCCAGAAGAGTTTTCATATCACTGAAGTTATTTGTCATGAGAACCAAGTCGTTTACAAATAACAGTCCAGGAATCGTGAAGGATTTCTTCTCCTTCACGTCTCAGAAGTTGCCTTTTCTCGCGAATCTGAATCCAATCTCCGTCGTCAGGAGTTGTCGCTCCAGATCCGCGATATATAGGCTGAAGAGAATGGGCGATATGGGACAACCTTGCCGAAGCCCGATCGGTACGGGAATTTCCTCGGAGGTATGCTCCCCGTGTTTTATGAAAATAAAGGTTTCTTCCAGGTGTCTGATGAGCTCGATCAGTGCCAAGCTCATTCCTCTCTCTTCTAGGGTTCGCCACAGCTAATTCCGATCGACTCGGTCATATGCTTTGGTGGCATCTAGAAACACGCAGATGAGACTGGTCTTTTGGTCTCTCGCGCTTTCTATCGCCGATGTTAGGATGAAAATGTTATCCTCCCCTCGCCGATTTTTGAACCCGTTCTGCACCTCTGACAGCTGTTCGGTTTCCTCCATCCATTGTTGTTTACTTCTAGTTGTTGACGAAATTTTGGATCAAATCGATCAAGTCCATTGTATTTTTCACCTGTGTGCTTCACGAAAGCAGCCATGAACAGTCTAGTCTTTATCAAAAGCTTGACTGAGTCGTGAATATTACACTCGAAACATGAGCCATGATCCGCTTTCGTACTCATTTCTATCTCTGGTGGACCACTCCGCAGCAATGCACTTCGGCTCCTCGAACGGAATCCTCAGTTTCTCCACTCAATTTGGTGAAAGGCCTAGGATTTTGTTGTATATGTTTTGTTGTTGTCGTCCCAATATGTTCGTGAAGACTTTATACAGGACGCCGGATACCGTTATGGGTCTGTATGTGGACAGATTCCGTTTCATCTCCGTAGCGTTCTCATCCAAACTTCCACCCAAACTCACACACCCTCATCCAAACTCCGGCAGCCCCGCATAGTGGACCGGCTTCCAGAGCAGCAATCTTGCACCAAGATAGCTCGAGCCAAGTGAATTCAAATCTAGATCTTCTCAGCTTATTACGCACTCACAATTGTTGTAATGATCGCTACTGAGCGCATGTTGTGGCGAACCCGAGCACACGAGGATGTCACTGAGCAAGAATATCGGTGGTGATTCGCGATCCAATGATTCTTCCAATATTTTCCACGGTAACCTCTGCGCGCCTTCTTTTCACGCTCAGAGCAATGTATTGCAGATGCTTCGTCAGTCACGGTGTGGTTGAAGATGGAGTCATTCAGGGTGCAGGGTGACTTCAATGGCAGTTCGGACGGTTTCATACGTTGTGAAACAAAGAGCGTTGTCTGTAGACTGACATTGAAAATGGAGTCGAAAGATGAAGATACGTTGCTGAAATTCTCTGAATTGAAGGTGAGCATCGCGTCAGAGCAGTCCCTTGTCGATAATTTATGCTCATCTATTATGCCGATACTGCTTCGTGCTCAATCGTCTCAAATATCTCTAATGTTTCGATTCCTCATCTAGAAAGAGTATCAAGATCTTCCTTCTTGTGAGAAGCTCAACTTTCTCGCGGAGAAGTACAATGTTTCGAAAGATAAGTTCCTGGAGTACGTCGTAAAGTTCATCGATGGCATCCTCGCTGAGGGATACGTTCCCGTCTTTCAGAGATGTTTCGCCGACTCAGCCACGTGAGGCCAAACTAGGAGAGAGACCCGTCTCCCATGCCTTCTGATGAGATGCCGATTCCTCGCCGACTCTGATAGCGCCAATCTCGCTGACGATTCTCGATTTTGAGTCTGCACTGGAACTCCATCCTTTTATAAATTTTTTGGCGAGTTCCCCGCGAAATGTTGATCGCAGACTTCGCTCCCGTGATACACTTCATTCATTTGCTCCACTGGGAGCTGAGAACTTCAAATGAACATGGGGCCCAGAAGCAGAGAGACCGAATCCCTCGTTTTAGGGAACATCATTCAGACATCGACTTCTGACGTTTTGAGGTTCGGGAATTCCCTTAGTCGGAGGGCACGAAGATTTCCGATCAACTTCCGAGTCGTCATCTGACGAGCAACAATGGCGTCACTCGAGAAGTCTCTCTCGGAGAATTCTGAATTTGAAATAACGAATACAGAGGCGTTTGGAAGTGAAAATGTGAGCCAGAGATCCCCGCAAAGCTATGTGTGTAAGAGGCAGCTGGGGAGGAGTGACAGATTCTCGATTCGCGCTAATATTCTCTTGAAGCATTTCATTCGAATCAATTTCGTCGTTTCTGAATTTTCGCATCATAGTGTTCTGGAAGAGAAGAAGAAACTCTTCAGGCCCTTCAGTGATGTTCATGAGGTCAATCTCATCGGTTCTGAAGAAGTCTGGGACACCGAGCAGACTCGTGGTTTGTTCGGTAGTTTTGTTTGTTCGAGTTTCCACCAAAAATTCTATCGACTGAAAATAAGCGGTAGTGAGCACACACGCTTTCCCGATGTCCTGTTATGATCCTGCAAGTTCCGGGATACTGATTTCTCGATGTTTCCAAGTTTTCCGGGAGAATTTTTCGCCGATCTCTGTCGAACACTCATGGATTCGTTCAACCCCTCTCTCTCGGGCCGACCAGGAAGCTCTCATGTGGTCAAGAATTTACAACGCATAAACTTACGAATGGCAAACCCCTTCACAAAATACTTTTCAGATCCTCACGACGGCTGAGATCTCTGACCGAAGCTGACATCAACTTCGCGGATTCAAAAGCGTTTTTCCGATATGCCAACGGTAGAATCAAAGCGCCTGGAGATATGCCCCCGCTCGCTCTGTTACGAGCGAAGATCACGGACGATTCCGAAGAAGCTTCTCTCCTCGCATCACATTTTGCTTCGGGCTTCAATCCACACGAATCGCTAGGCCCTGCACCACTCCGATCTGCTCTCTCGGCTAATGTCACTAGTCCAAATACTCTCATGATTTTTCCTGAGCATGTTGTACGTCACCACTCACCACCTCTCAAATCTCAAGCCGAAGCTTAGTCTCACGCCAGATCGAATTCCACCGTTGTTTTACAGAGAATTTGCTCTCTTCCTGTGTGAACCTTTATCCCTTATTTTCGAGAAGTCATATTCTACCTCGGAGGTGCCGTATATGTTCAGAAGGAGCATAGTCACACCGATCCACGAAAAGGGATCAAGGGCCTCCCCTGACAAGTACAGACCAGTGTCGCAATGTTCAATTAGCTCCTCGATTCTTGAGAAAATACTTGCAGGGCAGCTTGTATCCCATCTACATGCGAACAGACCCTTTGATCCCGGTCAGCATGGCTGCTTTCCCAAACGGTCGACGCTCATTCAGCTCCTGATGATGACACATGCTTGGGCATGCCTACTCAAATATAGGACGCCCTTTCACTGTGTCTACTATGATCAGAAAGCTGCTTTTGACAGTGTTCTATCCCTCTCAAGTATGACACCGGCTTCTCAGTTCTACACCGTTTATTCTCTCACTGCTTGAGGTTCAGCAGCCCTGCTGGCTGGCGGCGATTCACACTCTCTGAGACCGAAACCACTCGCTCCTTACTCTGACAGACAGTGGCGAGAACGTGCTTCACAACTTACATGTCGGATCAGTGGCGTAGCCAGGGGGGGGCGATCGGGCGTTCGCCCTCCCCATAATTTTCGCTCCTCATGTTAATTACCTATACTGCCGAGTCCCGAGTATCGAATCGCCCCCCCCATAACATAGAGTCGCCCCCCCCAAAAAAAATCCTGGCTACGCCCCTGTGTCGGATACAACACCTCTTCTCCACAATGGCTGGCTGTTCGCCTCATTTGATAATGATATCATCTATAATGTTATTCGTCGGGTTTTACATTATTATTGTTAATCAAATCCGAATCGGTTTGGTTTCTTTACTTCTCTTCCACTCCTTCTCAGTGTACAGTGGCCGAAATTAGGATAGAGCCACCCTATTTTTCGTCTGAAACAGTAAGTAAACGAAGGCGGAACTGCCAGAGGTCATGGCTACGGATGATACTCGAGAGGATAAACATGATTCACAGGCAAGCGCGATATATTTAGCGAAGGCACGGAAAAAACGCAAAATTTTCAGTTTTCGGGTGTGAAATTAGGATAGAGCCAGTCGAGGAACTTCGTCATTGTCGCGGCACGAGAACACAGAAGCGTTCTCGCTTCGAGATCTGGCGGTTGCGGCTGCTGGTCTGCTGCCATCATGATTCAATTCGAAAGAAGAACGAAGTCGTGAAAAAATTTATGCGCTTGTGTCCCGATGGGTCGAGGGAAAAGTCTTTCGAGTGAGGAACAAGCACAAATCTCTGTTCTCAAGAAGCAGGGGCTCCCTCATCGACAAATCGCAAGGCTCGTGGGTCGTTCCAGAAGTGTGGTAGACCATTTCGTCAACCTCGGCTCGGCCTACTCCACGCAATGGGCCGGAGGAACGAACAAGAAGCTCTCCGAAGCCCAGAAACGACTCCTTCTGCGCAAAGCAAGGAGCGGCGAGGGGTTCGCAACAACTTTGCGCAGTGATCTCCAGCTTCCCGTGACAGTTCGGCGAGTTCAACAGATCCTCTCAAAAGATGAGCACCTCGTCTACACCAAGCGCGTTGCGAAACCTTCATTGAAGCCCCACCACAAACTCGCCCGCTTGGACTTTGCGAGGCAGTTCATGCACTGGACGTCCGAGTGGCAAAATGTACTCTTCAGTGATGAGAAGAAGTTCAATTTGGATGGCCCGGACGGCTTCCAAAACTACTGGCATGATCTTCGGCGCGAGAAGTCTGTCCGCATGAGCCGAAACTTCGGCGGGGGCACCATCATGATCTGGGCGGCCTTCGGAAGCCGCGGAAAGTCAAAAATCGCCTGGATTTCTACGAAAATGAAGGCTGATGACTACGTGGAAGTGCTCGAGTGCGAGCTCATCCGTCTCTACGAGGAGATTGAGGACGAGAACCTAATCTTTCAACAAGATAATGCGTCAATTCACAGCGCGAAGGTGACTAAGGAGTGGTTTCAACGAAAAGAAATCACTGTCCTACCCTGGCCGGCAGTCAGTCCGGACCTTAACCCCATCGAAAATCTCTGGGGCGTGGTTGCGCGCCGTGTGTACAAAGATGGTCGACAGTTCAGAACTGTTAAGGAGCTGAAAGACGGCATCAGGGAAGCCTGGGCTTCTATCGACGAAAACCTGATGCGCAACCTGGTCGAGAGCATGCCCCGGAGGATCTTCGCCGTCGTTCAGGCTCAGGGAGGCTCAACCAAATATTAGACAACAGATCCTCACGTCACGAAGTCTTTCCCGTGTTGTTTCTGTTAGAAAATAAAGATTGAGTATGGGTGGCTCTATCCTAATTTCGCACCCGAAAACTGAAAATTTTGCGTTTTTTCCGTGCCTTCGCTAAATATATCGCGCTTGCCTGTGAATCATGTTTGTCCTCTCGAATATCATCCGTAGCCATGACCTCTGGCAGTTCCGCCTTCGTTTACTGACTGTTTCAGACGAAAAATAGGGTGGCTCTATCCTAATTTCGGCCACTGTATTAAGTGGCGTGAAGAGCTCGACTCGGACTTCTCTATAGTTGAGGCCCACAGCGTCGTCTCCTCACTTCCAACATGGAAAGCCTGTGGTGAAGATGAGATTCTCAACGAACACCTCTGAGATGACTCAGTGTCGACCCCGATCTGGGCATCGAGCCGCGACAAAGAGTTTCTCTGCACGGTCGTCGTTGATTTCAAATCCGCTATCGACACGGGCTCAAGAGAGTTGGTCCTCCTCAGGCCGTCCTAAATGGGAGCTCCGCCGAGCCTTGTGGTCCTGTCTGCCGCCATCCTCCGAGTCAACTTTATTCAAATCCACGACGGCCTTGGCATGAGCGAATTGTTACGCTAAATGTTCTATCGTGAGTGCTCAAAACATGTCTGTTGAAATCGACCCTGGACGTAAATGTTGATTGCCTCAGTGATTAATTCGTAGCCTTCGGTATAATTTGTACTGCGTCTTTGGATGACCGTGATCCGGAAGATACTGCCGTATTTCCTTCTCACGGTTACCTCACTAAGATTACGTATTGGCGTACAGTGTGAAACGCTTTCCCAGTCGACTATATAAAGCCCCAGTAAAACAGCACGGGTTGGGGGAACCCTAGATTCTGCAACACCGAATCTTTGTGTCTTTATTTGTTAGCCATAATCCTCTACAGGTTCCAGTACATCGTTAGTTCCACTCTTAGCCACCAAACCAGCTAGTGAGTCTGTTGGATCGCCTCAGATCCCAACAGCGTTATCAGCACGACCCTCTGGTTGGAAGTGGAATCAGGTGTATAGTTGTGGTGAAGTGAACTTGAGTGAACATTGACTTGAAGTGAATCCGGTGATATGGCGAGTCAACGTTCAACGGAGGATTCCCAGAGTTCCCATGGCTACAGTGATCTAGGCGAGGAAGATTCTTCACGGTCAGCGAGAAATGTCGGCCACGAAGCTTTGGACGTCGGTGTGGATGCAGCAGGAGGGAGTAAATCTCCAGCGGAGCCGATGGATCTGGCGCTTCGTGCCGAGCCAGCGAAGAAGGACGACGATGGAAAGTGCGATGAGGAGATCTTCGAGAGTGGACCAAGAATCCGAGTGACAAGCAGTGTCATCTTGCGTCTTGATGGGGCAAATTACCAAGCATGGAAAGTCATCATTCCATCGGTCTTGGACGCTGAACCATATGCGCTCGCAGTGACCCAAGGTAGGCTAGTGCCACCAAGACCGGATGAACCGGACGCGTCTAAGAAAAAGCTTCAGCAACGCAAGTACGATGCTGGAAATCGAGCTGCTCGGTGTATCCTGTTCGGATCGCTGCAGACACAACTTGCAGTGTCCTTGTTCACAAGTAATGCTGAAACAGTTGAGGCACCTGAAATGTGGAGAGAAATTGTTGGTAGATTCGGCAAGACCAACGGTGGTTTGAAGCAGGTTGCCATCAACAAGTTCATGCAGTTCAAATATGAGCAGGACAAGATGGTATCTGAAAATCTGTTCCGGTTTAATCAGATACTCACCAGCTTGGAGGGACTTGGAGTGACGATCCCCAACGATCTGAAGATTACCAAGTTGATGGACAGTCTTCCCTCTTCATGGGAGCCCTTCCGGCAGTCATTCACTGCTCGAACGGATGAAACCCGGACGTTGACGCATCTTGTTGTGGCCATCGAAACTGAAGCACTTCGTCGAAAGCAATTCGACACGCAGGAGGTGACAGCCTTGTTCTCGAGGATGAATACGTCTCGCGGAAGAGGTCGTAGGCGTGGAAATTTCCGCCAGCATACCGACACCAGAAGAATGGTGAGCGAGACAACCGAGAGGACCTGTTACAATTGTAACCAGGTCGGTCACCTAAGTGCTCAGTGCCGTGCTCCACGTCGTAGTTTTGGAAGAGGACAACAAGGGAGCCAACGTTCTCAACAAGGTTCCGGAAGACAACAACGTCGACAACAGTCATCAACCCAGGCCAACATTGTCGAAATTCTTCTGGCTGAGGCTTGTCTCAGCGAGACGTCTCAACGCAAGACAAGCAGTACTTCAGATGACGAAGCATTCATCCTGGACAGCGGCAGTACTCACAACATGTGCTCGGACCGTAAGTGGATGATTAGCTACCATCCATTCCAGGTAGCACGTGAAGTCAGATTGGGTGGTTCCAGGACTCTGAGCGCCCAGGGGTCCGGAGTTGCTCGAGTGACATTTGTGTGCGACGGCCAACAAACAACGATTGAGCTCAATGATGTGTTGTTTGTTCCACGACTTCGTCGAAATCTCTTGTCGATGTCACAACTAGCTGACGACGGCTTCGACATTCAAGTGAAGAAGGATAGGATCGAGCTGACCAGGGGAGGTTCAACATTGATGGCTAATCGCAAAAATGGCTTTTACCTGCTTGAGCCGACCGATCTTGTCGAAACAAACACCGCTGATGGCAGAAAGAAGAAGAAAATAAGCCTAGCAGCCGCTCACCGAGCCTTCGCGCACATCAACGTAGATTGGGTGCGGAAGATGATCGAACGCGATGGTCACGAAGTCGTACTAGACTTCAACGGATGTGACGCATGCACAAAAGGAAAGATGCATCAGACTAGCTTCAGGCCGAGGCCTGCTAGTTTCAAAGCTCCCCGACTAGGTTGGATAAGTTCCGACCTGTGCTCAGTTAGCACACCGTCGTACGGACATCATCATCATTTCCTCACTCTCACAGATGATTTCAGCGATTACCGGAAAGTATACTTTGTCCGAAACAAAGCAGAAGTATACGATTGTCTGAAGCAGTTTCTCCTGTGGTTCAAGGCAAGAACAGGACAACAAGTCTATCATTTGAGGTCTGATGGAGGCACAGAGTTCAAAAACAAGCGTGTGCAGACTCTCCTGGAAAACATCGGAGCAGACTTTTCGTACTCACCGCCGTACGTTCCCCAAATGAACGGAGCGAGCGAGCGTCTTAACAGAACATTGCTCAACTATGCTCGCACAATGATCATCGACAGCGGATTGCGAAAAGGGGTTTGGGCAGAAGCGATTAATCATTCGGCCCATCTGCTCAATTGCATCAAATTTATCGAGTCTGTCGGTAAAACTCCATTCGAGATTGTCACGGGACACAAGCCCTATCTTGGGCGGGTGGTTCCATTCGGATCTCGATGTGTCTTCAAAAATCGCAAGCCCGGATTGGACAAACTCGACGAACGCGGGATAGATGGTGCTATCGTGGGTATCGACGAGGATGGACGAAGTTACAGGGTACTACAACTAGGAACCACTGTAATTCATCGTGTTCCAGACGTCAAGTTGAAGAAGCCAGGCCAGAACTACGAGAGTCTTGTTCAAGTGTCATCAGAATCACAACAGGAGTCACCAGCAGCTGAGGCAGCATCAGACACTGGTGCAGTGGTTAACGGGCCGGTGGACGGAGCGGTTCGCTCCGAACAAGAGAAGGAAGCTGAGCCAGAACCAGCATCAGCAGTGAACGAGTCAACCGATGGAGCCGTTCGCTCAGAGGGAGAGGAGGAAACTGAGCCAGAGCCAGCGTCTGCTGAGGGGCTAACGGATGATGGAGAGGTTGCGCTCGAAGGCGCCAGGAACGTCGACGAAGAGTTGGGTCTCCAGCCGGATGATCAGCCAGCCGCCGTGAGTGCGCCTGCTGCCAGACAGAAGTCTAGGACTAAGACGTCATTGGCCAGGGAGGAGAGCAGCAAACCGGTTCAAGAGAAGCGTACGCTCAGGGATCGATCGACGATTCGTAAGCCAGATTATTATGTAGCCGGCATGGCCTATCAGGCCTCCAGTGTTAACACAGACGATAACCGAAGCACGTGCATAGGTAGAATTATTGAAAATAATCCAACTAACCTGAAAGAGGTTAATGAGTCAGCTTACAGGGCTGAATGGTGGTCCGCCATGAATGAGGAAATGGCGTCGATCAAGTTTCATCAAGTGTGGGAACTCGTCCAACCACCTCTGAACAGAAAGGTGCTTGGTTCCCGCTGGATCTTTTCCGTGAAAACGGACGAGGATGGAAATGTCACCCGACGAAAGGCTCGAGTTGTCTTGAAAGGGTTCGGACAAACTCCTGGAATCGATTTTAAGGAAGTGTTTTCCCCAGTTGCCCGTTTCCAGACAATTCGGAGTGTCCTCGCCATCTCTGCGCGAGAGCGTCTCACGTCATACCAGTTTGACGTGCGAACGGCGTTCTTATCCGCAGAAATCGATACCGACCTCTACATGCATCAGGTCGAAGGATTCAACGACGGAACTGGTAGAGTATGTCTCTTGAAAAAGGCGCTCTACGGAGCTTGCCAGGCTCCCCGTGCGTTCAATCAAAAGATTTCTAAAACCTTGCTCAGTATGCAAACGGTCAAGTTGGTACAGAGTCATTCTGATCCTTGTCTTTTCATCTCCGAGCAACCACGACGATTAATTGTCCTTATATTCGTCGATGATGGAATCGTGAGTGGAAGGGATGAGAATCTTGTCAAAGAATTCATTTTGGAATTAGGCAAGACGTTTCAGCTTACATCGAAACCTTTGGAATTCTTCCTCGTTATTCATGTAAACGTCTCATCAGACAAGAGTAGAATTCATATCCATCAGAAGAAGTACATTGAGACTCTTCTTGAAAGGTTCAGAATGAATCAGTGCAAAGCATCAGTGGTTCCAGTAGACAACACGTCACGAAGCGCGTATGCAGGAGAAGTTGATCGAACTCTCCAGTATCGCGAAGTGGTTGGCGGGTTTATGTATGCTTGTTTGGCGACACGACCCGAATGCAGCTATGTGGTTGGATTTCTGTCAAGATACCTCGACAAACCAACAAAGGAACTCTGGAACGCAGCCATGAAAACTTTGCGTTACCTGAGCGGAACCAAGACATTCGGTCTCACCTACACGGATTCGGGACCGGAAGTAATTGAAGCTTTTGCGGATGCTGATTGGAGTGGATGTGAATCCACACGCCGCAGTACCAGCGGATCTTTCATTCGCTTTGGAGGCGGAGCCATTTGTTGGTCAAGTCAGCGCCAGGGCATTACAACACTGTCGACCCTGGAAAGCGAACTCGTAGCAGCTTCGGAAGCAGCAAAATCGGTCATTTGGACAGGCCGACTCTTCCGTGAAGCAGGCTACAAGATTGTGCCTCGCTTGAACATTGATAATCAAAGCGTGATTTTTCTCATCAAAAATCCGCAGACCTCGAGACGCTGCCGTCACATTCAGGTCAGGAACTATTTTGTTCGCGAGAGAGCACAAGAGGGAGACTTCGTGGTACAGCACTGTCCGAGTGAGGAAAACGTGGCAGATTTGTTCACGAAAGTGCTGCCTAGAAGCAACTTCCAACGCTTGCGTGAACTTGCAGGCGTCCTAGAACAGCAAGATGCTCCGAGCTCTGCTCGTGGCGCTAGCAGTGGCTAGTGCCAGGGCATACTGGAGCTACACGGTGGACTGCATGGACGAATGTCAGCGGAGGAAATTACCCTGTACAATATCCATGCTGAGTCCCGACTTCTTTCCTTGTGATTGTATCACCACGGGAGAAGCACGCATTCAAAGAGCCACGTCAACAGTGGCATGCTTGGTGCCAAGTGGGAGAAGTTTTGGAGATGAATCAAGTTGGATACCGTATTGGAACTGAACTCACCCAAGCACTTCAACACCGGCATCAACGCCAGTGCCAAACAACGGCACAAGTTTTATCCTAGTTTACGCGGCAGTAGTGACTACGATTCTGATCATCTACTGAGGTTCGGCATTGCTCCGCTGTGTGTATCAAACTTGGCGTACGCGTCAGTATCGCCTGATGCGTGAGCAACAAGCGACCTCTGGTGGTGTAACAATATCACCCGAGTCACCCTACGCCGTAAGCTCTGAGCCAGCCTAAGCTCACCAACAGCGAAGGCTGAGAAGCTGCAGAAAAGAGCAAAGCGTCTGTGGTCGAGAAGAGCTGATCCAGAAGATTTTGAGAGAGATTCTTTGAGGGAGTCGGGTTGATTGGTTCGACCTGCGAGTCGATCCACCAGCCGATGCCGAACTGACTGACCGAACCTACAAGCCGCATGCAGTAGGCGATCGGGTCACTGATTCTTCAGTTGTCTTACGTTTCACATCCACCAGATAACCTCTGGTGGTCGCCTTATCCAAAAAGCTCTTTTGGGTCATGGATGTGATGGAACTCGGCAACAATGAGAATGGAAGCTTGTGGAGTTTTCGTAATAACTCTCTTCCCTCAACACACTCAGGGAGTTGATTGTTCATCGTTCTGGATTCAGTATTTCATCTATCACCTCGACACAGAAGTTAGAATATGTTAACAAGACTAACGAGTCAAGTCTCCTCGATAAATCTAACGGTTTGGAGTCATGAGGTCTGAAAAGAGAAGTTTGACAATGGAAATGAGGATAGAGTTCAGTGGTTAATGTTCTCAGGCTTGAGGGGAGGAATTTTACCCAAGTAAATCCTTCGGACCCAAGTAAATCCTTCGGAAACACACGTATCGACAGACGTGTCGTTAATTCCATTAGATCAAACGTTCTGGATAGACAGAGACTCAGCGACTGGTTGAATTGCGTAGAGGAGCATATACTCATTGTCAGAGTGAAAATGAGTCGAAAGACTTGAAGTTCACTAATGCATTGGACCAATGCATGAATTACTAAAACTGTTCGTTGCACTAAACTAACCGAGATATGAAAGGAGACGAGTTATGTGAACTCATTGGGAACTGTGTCAAGGGTGTGTGGTTGCCTAATAGAGAGTGTTCCATGTAGAAATGTTCTACACTCTGTTTCCTATATTGTTAACTCAACTGTGACGAACAGACTGTTTCGATCAAGGGGAGGTGTTACGCTAAATGTTCTATCGTGAGTGCTCAAAACATGTCTGTTGAAATCCACCCTGGACGTAAATGTTGATTGCCTCAGTGATTAATTCGTAGCCTTCGGTATAATTTGTACTGCGCCTTTGGATGACCGTGATCCGGAAGATACTGCCGTATTTCCTTCTCACGGTTATCTCTCTAAGATTATGTATTGGCGTACTGTGTGTAACGCTTTCCCAGTCGACTATATAAAGCCCCAGTAAAACAGCACGGGTTGGGGGAACCCTAGATTCTGCAACACCGAATCTTTGTGTCTTTATTTGTTAGCCATAATCCTCTACAGGTTCCAGTACATCGTTAGTTCCACTCTCAGCCACCAAACCAGCTAGTGAGTCTGTTGGATCGCCTCAGATCCCAACAATATTTTACTAAGCAGAATACAGTGATAGAATACTGAGAGGAGGCTCACCAGGGAAATACTATCGTTTCCTTGTGGTTCTGTGATTATTTGTCAACGTTGGGTCGAATCGAGCGAAATTGGTGGAGGAGACGAACTCAGTGAATAAACGCCACTGCCGAGGATGGGCAAGCCTCAATCAATCTTCTGCTCGGTCATCTCTTGAGACAGATGAATTTACATCGCAGAATAGTGTTCAGATAAAGATTCCTCATGGAAATATACGAAACCGCACTATGCGAGGGCTTCCTGTACATCTTTTCCGTCCCCCGGACTCGCAGAGAGCGGTTTCTTATAGTGCGGACCCAAAAACCGCACTATGCGAGGGCTTCCTGTAAACGCTTACCGTAAATCCCCTAACTAGAGGGCAGCCTCTAATCACGGGGTATGCTCTGATAGGAGTTTGGAAAATTACGGGGCATGCTCTAATTACGGGGCATACTCCAATAACCGGGCACCCCGAAGAGGTTCGAGGACGCTTCCGGGAGTCAAAAGTTTCGAGAAAGAAGCGGACATGCCTCCGATAACCGGGCCTCCGAAGAAAAGCGTTTGGAAAATTACGGGGCATGCTCTAATATTCGGGCATTGCCTCCAATAAACAGGCATCCAGCGATCTTCTGAAAAATTACGGGGCATGCCCTCCAAGTAGAGGATTTACGGTATTTGTAGTGATTTTCTGCATTGTCAGCGGGTCTGGAAGTCGGTTCCGTTGACGCCTCATGGAAATCGTTGATGACTCGAAACTTGAATGAGAACTTTTTATATAGATTTGTAAGCTCCTTGAAGACACCGGAGTTGAATCGGTTTCTTGGTGGTCGAGTTTGAGCGCATTTCCGCTGGACAAATTCCAGGAGAAAATGTTGCATGAATGACGAAGTACAACGATTCTGCTCCCTTGGTCCCAGGGAAGACGTTTTCCCGTCAAAATGTCGTGGGTGAGCGTATGCATCATATTGCGTAATGATCCGTTAACCACAAGACACGCGAATGATGAGTGAAGAGGGCAGTAGACGAGAGTCCTCGAGGAACGCGTGGAAGAGGTCCGTGATATATCAGAAACGATAACCTATGATTCGATCAAGGCGTATTCACGAACCACAAACTGTGATCGTTAGTCTCAATTCCTCTAATGAACTTCGGAAGGGCCCACAATCATTTTCAAGAGAGACATGTCGCAGACTTTTGTCGATACATTCGACCAATGGATTGTGTTCCTATTCAAGTTGAGTATGAAGGCACTGCAAGCTCCTTTTTCATGCTCAGATCCCACGCATCGACTTCAAGAAGACGCAACTTATAGGGGTCTGGAGTATCTTGTACTGAAGTCTCACCTGATGTTGAGATGATGCTCTTGTTGTATCGCTCGTACTTGAAATAATGGAGGGCAAACATGCCATGGACAAGCACCTCCTTTTGCGCTTCAGCTTTCAAGTTTTTGGGGCTGTATTTCAGATCAGGATCGAAATTCGACCGGCATTTTTCGAGCACCTTGTTTATCTTCTCGTCTATTTTCGACAGATCGGGGCCTGAAAGAAGGTGAACTCCACATGAGATTCCATTTGACTGTCAGCTCCTGAGAGGAGAATGGGCTTTCCGAGTTATAAGGAGAATGACTAATTGTCTGTGAAACATGAATTCAAGGAAAATATTGATGTCTGAGACCCGGGCTTTGATATCTCTGATCACAACGGACTGAAATTACTCCGCGGGAGCTAGACAGGCACATACAGTGCTGCCTCGATTGTATCAACCAATTGATGTCTTCAAATTTATACTCGTTTGAAGAGGCAAAATTGATGATGTGATATTGGGTCACAAGAGGTAATATAATCCGGGGCGAAATAAACGGGGGTTGATATAATCGAGGTAGCACTATACTTGATTCTGACTACTAATCGCTAACGAAAATTTGAAGAGTTGGGGGAGTTTCCTGGTTATTGTCTTTGGGAAGTTTTCACGGAGATTCCAAAATCACTTGATCAGTCCCCTTCTGCGAGATACTTTTCTTATCCTGAGCCTCGAGAAAAGATCGAACGATGGAAGAGCGATGACGAGATCAAACCAAGGCAGCTTCACTCGACCGGTCAACTAGTTGACGAGGAAAGAGCTATTTCAGGGCTGTATCACCATGTTTATTTTATTGCGATCCAACCTTAGAATCCTGAAACTACTCTCGATTCATGAGGACTCCTCCAGACCGTTCACGCTCGAACTTCCGGATCGACGCCCGCTCAAGAGTTTTGATCGAAACATTCATCAAAAGTGAAGTGTGAGGGAGTCTGTGAATCGAATAAATTCAACTTCGAGAAAAAACTCACTTTGCGGATTCCTGAACCAGACGAACCAAACGGCGGAAGCGATCCCTGCAACCAAAATCAAACCCGCTGCGGGAAGCAATGGAGGCGAGCATTTTCTCGAATTCAAAGCTCGGTCGTCCGAGCTTTCTGTAAAAGTAGATTTGATTTGATACATGGTTCGATCTCACCACAAACCGAGACGGACCAAACAGTCGAGCTCGCAGGCGTGACTGAATTCTTCCGACGAAACATACCTCCTAGTAACGAGTGAAGAGAAGAATTTATCCCCACTTCTCTTCACGGTTCTCTTGAGTGATCTGCCGCGAAGTATCAGAGAAAAACATGACATTGTGTACACTCTCTTATACGCGGACGATGCCGTCCTGTACTCAAGATCGCGCTCCTATCTGCAGAAAGCGCTGAAGACACTGGAAGAATTCTCGTCCGAAAATGGGATGACGATCAATGTACAAAAGACGAAGGCCTTAAAGTTCGGCTCGGGAGGCCCCACCTCTAGGGGTGACATCTTCACCCTGTCCGGTGAAAAGATCGAAGTGGTGAGTCACTTTTGCTATCTGGGCATCGAGCTGTCCAGGAGAGGCCTCGCGGTAACCAGACACATATCGGAGCGAATTACGAAGGCAAAACTGGCATTGAGCTCAATTCCGAACCCGAGAGAACTTTCGCTACAAACAGCGATAGCGCTTTTCAGTATCAAGATTGCACCGATAGCCTCGTACGGTTTGCAGATTATGTGGGAACAACTGAGCGTTAATCACTTGAACGCACTTGACAAGCTCAAGGCGGCATTTCTGAAGCGAACGCTAAGTGTACATCGCAGCTCGCGAAACAGACTGGCCTACTGGTTGACCGGCACATCATTGATGTCCGAAGACATCAGAAACGCGTTCAGATTGAGACGAACAGCAGCATTTGAAGAAAACTGCGAAAACTGGCTGACCAAGATTTGCGAAGTGGAATCGGATTTTCTATCCTCCCCGGCCATGAGGAATTTCCGATGGAGAGAGTCCAGATACGCCCGACGGCAACAAATGACGAGAGGATCGATACATGGTTATCATCACCTGGTCTGTACATCGATTGGCTTTCATGAACCCAATAGCTCCTGTCAGTGTAATCTGTGCGGAGGACTTTGTATGCAATATCACCTATTTCACTGTACGCAGAAACATAGGTTTGACTGGTCGAAGACGGGGACAACTGATGAAGAGAAAGGGAAAAGTGTACAAATGTAGAAAGGAAAATGATCAGATAATAACTCACACCATAATCATGGTAATAAAAGCATTTACGAGTAACGAGTGAAGAGACTTGAGTGGAGGCCGCGACCTGTCGGAGAACTCTTCAGACGTATCGGACTCGTCCTCGAGCTTGTCAGTGAGAAGTTTAAGAGGAGAACCTGTGTGTCTCATCTTTCCTTCCCCTGCCTGCCTCCACCTTCAGTATTTCCCGGAGGATTAGAAAGCCTTCGGTGGTGGAACGAAAAACTTTTTGTCATCTGTTCCGGTGGCTCCCATTTTTCTGAGCAGTCGAATAGAATATTTTCGTTGTCTGCGCGGCTTGCATCCTGGATTCTTCTCTGGGACCCGGCGTGATGGCTACCTGATGCGGGAAAGACGACACGGTAACGGTGAGTGTGGCCGGAGTCGCAGCATTAGAGGTTGACGGAAGCTGCTGGATTGTTGTGGCTGAGCCGTGGGCCAACTAATCTTCCAAGATTCCAAAGCGATTCAAGGGGTCGAAAATAACAATCTGTTGGTCCCCTCGCTCCATTCGACACCTCTTCCGATGTCATCATTGGTGCGGAATTGAGTACCGACTGTGTTTATTTACGTTTCTTCCCTTTTCTGCTTCGAAATATGGTTTTGGATCTGAAGCCAGCTCTGTTCTTAGCGCCCTCTGCTCGAACGGACTTTCGCACTAAAAACGATTCGGCCGAGACCGACGGATAGAAAATCCTCTTCCACAGAAGAGGATCATTTTCTGTTTGAGAGGACTTCGTCGAAGATGGAAGGGATTTTTCCACCTCTGATGAATATATCTGCAAGAAGATACTCTTTTCGAAGATGGAGCCTGGATGGGGGTTCAAAATGATTGGAATTGGGTCCCACATTCAGAGGAGAAAAATCCTTTTCAACCGGGGTCCGATTTTCGACCACTGTGCAGCGACTTTCCCGGAGGCTCAGGTTGAATCAATGATCTTGAGCCTCGGTTGTTTGGTAATTCACATCTTCAAACCGAATCGTCCAACTTGGAAGCCGCTCCATGAAAAACAGATATCCCCCTTTGATCCTCTCCTGCTGCGGAGATTGATGTTCTGATGGAAGGTCTCTGAACTTCCAAGAAAGTTCCGCAACTCACCTCTCGTCTGGATATCATTGGTCTTCAACGGAAGCGAGTCCTGTTTCTTTTTTGCAGATCTTCACGAAAACTAAAGAAACGGGTCTTTGGGAACATTCAGAATCAGAATCTCTTTATTTTCCTCAAGGAGGTTCCAAAGGGGGGGTTGTGAAGGGGGAGAGCCTACTACGTTAGGTGAGAAGTAGTGGGGATATTTTCCCCTTCGCCGTGTTGTGTGCAGTTCTCCAAGTGAAGGATTTGTTAACAGCATCGAGACGTGCCGTCGAAGGTGGCAGGACAGAAACGGAGCTCCTGAGGTTGTTTCTCCTGAATGTGAAAACATCATCAATGAGCTCGGCCCGCCGGAGTGCAATAACCGCATTCCGGTCGCATTTGTCATACAGCGTGTCAAGGGAAACGAGATCAATTTCTGAATCCAGGATATTGCAACGTCTACTAAGTCTACGGATAAAACGTCTTTGTACAATTTGTAGCAGACCAGTATCTTTAGCTCGATAAGGTCGCCAGACCGGAATACAATATACAATGTACAATTCGCGTTATAACAATAGATTTGTACAGTCGGATGTAGGGTTCAGGCTTCTTGATGATGAGGCTCCTGAAAATGGTGTTGATCAAAATATTCGCGGAGCCGAGAAATCGAGGTTGGCCGTCATGATCACACCGAGATCACGCGTTGAAGATGCGATAGGTATTTCACAGCCGTCAATAACGTATCTCAGCTCATTCCGGCCTCTCTGAAGAACCACGCACTTATTGCTTGAAAGTTTCATGCCATTGTGCTCACACCAGGTTTCCACACCTGTCACAGCATCCTGGAGGGTTTGGTGGGACTCGGGAGAGACAATAGGGAGGTAGGTTTTCAGGTCGTCTGCATATTGAAGATATTTCACTTAGTTCGGGAGATACAGTTTGAGATCGAGGACGAAAATGGCGTACAGAATTGCACTCGCGCAGCCGCCCTGAGGGACGCCAGAGCTGGCTCGGGTCTCTGGACTGAAAACGCAGCCGACTTTGACCCTGAAGGAACGATCGCGCAAAAAGCTCTCAATCCAATCACAAGTCTTTGGGTGAACTCCAATGGCTCTGAGTTTCGTAATGAGTATTGCGTGATCTATTCTGTCTGTTGTATCCGACATGTAAGTTGTGAAGCACGTTCTCGCCACTGACTGTCTGAGTAAGGAGCGAGTGGTTTCGGTCTCAGAGAGTGTGTTTCGCCGCCAGCCAGCAGGGCTGCCGAACCTCAAGCAGTGATAGAATAAACGGTGTAGAACTGAGAAGCCGGTGTCATACTTGAGAGGGATAGAACAATGGCGACGAATGGAGACGATCCCAGAAATGAGGAAGCGAAACCAAGCAAACTACCGAAGTTCGATGCAAAGAAGGATGACTGGCGAACGTACAAGATGCACATCGAACTGATTTTCGAGGCTCGAGGCATAGACGGGGACAGCAATAAGAAGCTGGAATTCGTGCAAGCATGCGGAAGTGAAACATTCAAACTCGTCAACACACTTTTGCAGCCGAAGACAGCAATAGAAGCTTCGTTCGAGGAAATGGTCGCCGCGTTGGACAAATACTGTAAGCCTAACAAGCCAATCGTGATGTGCTGTTATGAGTTCATGACGAGGAAACAAAGAACGGAGGAATCAATAGCCGAATATGTTCGGGAGTTGAAGGAGATGGCCATGACATGTGAATTCAGAGAATCGTTCGATGAACGGCTTCGGGACCAGCTAGTGGTGGGCGTGAAAGACGAAAACACCATAAAACGGCTCTTGGCAGACTTCAAATTGGACACCTTCTCGAAAGCCGTCGAGATCGCGTTGAGCACCGAAGCTGCGTCAGGATCGGCAAGACAGCTAAAAACAGGGAAGGAAGTAGCACCTGTAATAGCCCGCCATTAAGTTAAACATCATAACAACAGAGAGCCATGCTCTGCAAATAAACGTGTGCAAGCCAGTCGTTGGCAGGTGCCGCACTCTTCATGAGCCGGTGTTGTTCTTGTCAAGATAGAAACAACTATACACCCTTGAGTCATGAAGTGCAAAATGTGGAGTTCAGTAGCAGATTCACGAGAAAAACCAGGCAGCCAATGAGGACAGAAAGAAGACCGATGTGTTGCTATTGTTGCGGATCGAACAGCCACTTGGTAGCACAGTGCAAGGAACGGAAAAAATTCTGCAGCAACTGTGGGCGTCAGGGCCATAGAGAGAACATGTGTCGACGAACGGTAGGCTGGACAGACATTGCAGACAACTCATTGTCAGAAGATAACGGAGAGCGAAGGTATGAGGTGGCTGCCATCTCGGTGAACCTAAGTCGCACAGCAGGGCTGGACGATTACGTTCCGCCGTACAAATTGAGTTTGAAATTCCAAAATTCGAGATTGGAGCTGCTGTGCGATACAGGCTCGGCATATACCCTGATACCCCTGAAAATTCACACAGAACTAACGCCAAGCCCCCAAATCATCCCTTACCATATTCCAGTGCTGTCGTATACGAACCAGAATATTGACATCGTTGGAAGCACGGAGTACGAGGTCGAGTATGAGGGACAGGCAAAGAAGCTGCGAGCGTTGGTGGTTCGAAAGGGTCGAGCATTGATGGGACGAAACTGGCTAAGGGAATTTGGCGAATGTCTGCCTTTAAATGGAAAGTCGATGGTCCTCGCGGCGCACGAGGTCGAAGGTACGTTTCAGAAGCTGATAAAAGAGTACGCCGATGTTTTCGCGACCGAGCTGGGTCGATTCAGCGGACAGAAGCTCAAGTTGGAGATCATCCCCGGGGCAGTGCCTTCGTTCAACAAGGCGAGATCGGTGCCTTACTCAAGACGAGAACAGGCGGAGCAGGCTCTGAACAAAATGGTGGAAACCGGCGTGTTGAGGCCAGTGAGATTCTCGGATGCAGCCGCGCCGGTGGTCTACGCACCGAAAGCAGGATGTGTTCGCGTTTGCGCGGATCTGCGGACTACGGCGAACAGGGTGACGAAGTTGGAACAGTATCCGCTGCCAAGAGCAGAGGATTTGTTCGCAGCCATGGACATGCGGCCGGGTACTTCATTCACGAAACTCGACCTGAGGGACGCCTACAGTCAGTTTGAGATGCACCCGGACTCAAGATGGCTTACAACGATAACGACGCACAAAGGATTGTTTGAGTACAACAGAATACCTAACGGGGTCTCGTCGGCTCCGGCGTTCTTTCAGAGGAACTTGGAGGCGGTGCTGGCAGGGATCCCGGGAACTGGCTGCAGGCTAGACGACATACTAATCTCAGGTCCGCCGGCCGAACATCTGGAAAGTATCGCCGAGGTGCTAAAAAGAATGAGATCTTACAATTTGAGACTTTCCCTTCCAAAATGTCGATTCATGGCAGAAGAAATTGAGTTTCTCGGTCACAAACTGAGCCAGCAGGGGTTGAAGCCGATGGAGTCAAAGATGGAAGCCCTGGAAAAAGCTCCAATACCCAAAAATGTGGAGCAGCTTCAATCATTCCTTGGAATTATATCGTACTACGCTAAGTTCATCCCAGATCGAGCTACGAGGTTGGCACCGCTGTACGAACTCGTCCAGTAAGATCGCCGATTCGAGTGGGGCCAACGGCAAGAGGAGGCATTCGACTTCGCAAGGAAGTCGATAACGTCGTCGGGCGGACTGGTGTCCTTCGATCCGGGGCTGCCGATAGTAGTTACCTGCGACGCATCGCCTTACGGGGTAGGGGCAGTGCTGGCCCAAATCAGAGACAGGGAGGAAAGACCAGTCGTGTTCGCATCCCGTTCTCTAACAACGGCCGAACAGAATTATCCGCAGATCGAACGAGAGGCGTTGGCGATATGGTGGGCAGTCACAATCAAGTTCCGCGACTACCTGCTGGGACACAGATTTACTTTATGCACGGATCACCAGCCGTTGATCACGCTCTTCGGGAATAAGAAACCAATCTCTCAACATTCGGCGGCAAGAATTCAACTTTGGAGTTTGGGGCTAAACAATTTCGCGTTCGAAATTCGTTTCAAGGCGGGGAAAGAAAACGTGGTTGCAGACGCCTTGAGTAGGCTTCCACTTCAAGAAAACCGCTCAGAAGAGAGAAAAAACGACTACGTCTACCTGATGGAAAACCTGCAAGAAGGGCCCCTTAACTATGCAGAGGTGAAGAAGGCAACTCAGCAGGACGACTCCCTGCAATACGTCATGACTAGAGCTTGGAAGTTCAGGCATTAATCATTTTTGAACCTCCATCAATCAATATGAATTGATGGATATTTAGTGAAACAGTGTCTGATTGTTCCAGCCCAGAACTTTGTTGGACGAGTATCATCGAAGTGATCGGCCTCCGATCAATTTATCCATGGATTGATGGAGGGTGATTAATGAATAATGCCTGAACTTCCAAGCTCTAGTCATGACACAACTCAGAAGCGGGAGAAGCTTAGATCCAGCAAAGTGCTCAAAAGAGCTGGCCGCGGAAAACAGGGAAATCAGCATCCACGAAGACATCCTAGTTTGGTAGGGTAAAGGTACCAGTTATGGGCCACCTGACCAGTTATGGGCCACCTCCCAGTTATGGGCCACCTACCAGTCATGGGCCGGGTTCGGACCAGTTATGGGCCACCCCTCGGAAAATAGCCAATCCGGCGGGTTATCGGCTCTTTTCGCGGGCTCGCGACTCAAAACGATTTGACTGCTAATTTTCATTTAAAAAAAAACTCGAAATTTTAGAAATATCCGTCCGAATTCTATCGACCTATGGAGTATCTGAAAAATATTCGTCGGAAGACGCTAAGACGTTGGAGGCCACAGCAAAGAACAAAAGCCTCTCGAAGAAAAGTGCGACCGCGAGAAACTCGGTGCGCCGGAGACAATGCTCTGAGGAATCTCGTGAAATCCGTCTACTCTCCACAGGTTACAGAATCTGTGTGCTTAGCCAATGATGATGGTCGAAGCGGGGAGTCATGGATCTCTATGAATCCTGGATTACACACATATGAAATCCATCACCTAAAATCCACATGATCGAAAAAAAAGAGAGAATCCGTTAGGAACATGATTTTATTCTGTCGACACGATCAATTGAGGGCGAAATAAGTATGAAGCTGCTTTGAGATGCGAAGTCTAGATCGCGCTCGCGATCGATTCATAAGCGTCGGCGAGTTCATCGCCGCCCCGGCACGTATGGCGTCGGCAAGCCCAAGATTTCCTCCTGGGAGTCAACATCTGAGTCGGAAGATTGCGAGTGTTCAACAAAGGGGTGAAGATTGCGCACAGCTCTGTCTGCTGCTAACCATATTCCGAATAGATCCTTCATATGTTGAGGTCCTTGCCACACCTCTCCTTGCGCTCGAAAGAGAACCAGTTGTTCATGAGTCATCCTTTCCTCAAGCTCCATCAGAAAATGGAAGGCTGAGTTCTCCCTGGTTCCTGTCTCTGTTGAGGGCTCGCTTAACGGAACAACAATATTCTCGCCTTGATCACAGCATTTGCTGTAGTCGACGGCATCCACGTTCCATGGCGAAAGCCCGCAGCGGGCAAAGCCTGCTATTAACCAAGCGGCGTCGAACTGATCGAAGGCATCTTGAACCAACACAATGAACTCTTCTTTTTTCATCGGGCGACCCCCATTTTGAATACGCCAGGTCGATGCTTTACTGAACCAGAGGGTTTTTAGCGGTCTGAAGACCGCCACATCCAGTGGCTGCAAAATGTGAGTTGCATTCGGCATCAACGGCATCAAGATGATCCTGTTTGCCTCACAGTATGAGACAACTTCCATGGTGAGATGCGACCGGTGATTGTCGAGGAAAAGGATGACGGGCAATTCGACATTCTGCATCATCAGGAATGGCATGAAGTAGAGCTCCAGGTATTGGCGGAACGCTGAACCTGTCATCCATCCCCTGTCGGACTTCAGGAGACAAAATCCTTCGTGGAGCAAGTCGGTCAGGGTTGGCGGCAAGACTTTGCGTCGCAACAGGATTGCTGTCGGCGCAAGAGCACCCGTTGCACATCCAGTGACGAGCACGGTTATGTTTTCTCTGTTGGAGCCTCCACGAGAATACACGTTCCGAGCCCCCCTCTCGGCCAAGACTTTTCTCCCTGACGGATTCAGCGCCATACCTGTAAATATTGCAATACTGAGCATTACCAAGATGGTTCAGACTAACAGAAACTGCGATAACGATATTCATATACAACCGCTTATCCCGGCGAGAGGGGGAGCCACGCTAGATTTCAGAGGTTCCGAGAGATTGCATGAAGAGCTTCAACTGATATTTTTTCAACAATACCTGTTTCGTCGGTGTTGAATATGCGGCTCGGCTGGTATAGAATGTCCAGTGCACCTTCCTCAATGAGACGAGATTCTACCATCCTGAAGTGCTCACGTATCGCAGTCTCGGTCACCGTTGCTTGAGCATTCGACACGTGCTCTGGCCGCCTAAGGGCGATGTCGGGATGGCGTTTTAAGAAAAGCTTCAACCATTTCTCTCCAGATGTCATCTCTTCGGCTCGTTGGTTGCCTTCCCTCTCCGCCTGCCTCGCGAGGCTTCTACCGACTTGGGATAAGCATTCGCGAGTCACAGGAAAACCCATGGCGGCCATCCTCTTGATCCACGTCACGATGTCATCCTCAGTTTTGCCTAGAATTGGCTCTGGGCCCGGCCGTTGTCTTTGAAATTCTTCGTTTTCAAGCTTCCGTTGGAGTGTAGCCCTGGGAATATTAAACCGTCGGGCAGCTTCTCTCTGACTCATGCCCTCAAGCACTTCGGCTACGGCATTTTTCAAATCACCATCAGTGTAGTTGGAGCTCTGAAACGCGAAGTTGCTCAAACATCCGCCATAGCAAATAAGAATCGTAATGATAAAGAATGATTCAAGGGAGTTGTCTCGCTGCATTCACGTCGCTTCCAAATTCGGGATAATCCCCATCCATTTTGACGATTGCTCATCACCGAGCCAAGAATCAATTTTATCAATCGATAACCCATCCCCCTTCAGCAGAACGAAAACCCGAAAACTCACCGACGGCATCTTCAGAATTTATCTCCCACGGAACGAGTCAACACAAAGTATGATCGAGAGCTCCGATCCACTGGCTTACTGAGACCAGTCCACGGAGAAGTGAACTCTAAGGAATGCTCCGAATACTCCGTTACGGATGTTTCCTCTCCGGCGGGATTCATTCCTCTCCTCTCTCAGTGAAAAGATACCCACAGCAAGTCGGGTGAATCGGATTTCTGTTTTTGTTCGTTTCTAATACTATGGCTCACTCTCACACGCAGTGTGTCTCAAGTGGACTGATATCACGTTATTTCTCAGAGCATTGTCTCCGGCGCACCGAGTTTCTCGCGGTCGCACGTTTCTTCGAGAGGCTTTCGTTCTTTGTTGAGGCCTCCAACGTCTTAGCGTCTTCCGACGAATATTTTCCAGATACTACATAGGTCGATAGAATTCGGACGGATATTTCTAAAATTTCGAGTTTTTTTTTAAATGAAAATTAGCAGTCAAATCGTTTTGAGTCGCGAGCCCGCGAAAAGAGCCGATAACCCGCCGGATTGGCTATTTTCCGAGGGGTGGCCCATAACTGGTCCGAACCCGGCCCATGACTGGTAGGTGGCCCATAACTGGTCAGGTGGCCCATAACTGGTCAGGTGGCCCATAACTGGTACCTTTACCCTATGATCGCGTCATCATTCCAACAAGTCTGCAGGAGCGCATGCTCAACCAGCTGCATCAAGGACATTTTGGGATAACCAAGATGAAACGGCAGGCTCGACGAACGGTTTGGTTCGCAGGAATTGATCGCAGGATCGAGGATATCGTGGCAAGCTGTGCTTTGTGTCAGGAAAATCAACCAGCCAAGAAGTCCGAGACGGTATCTTGGATGCCGACGACGGAGCCATTGGAAAGAGTCCACATAGACTTTCTAGGTCCAATAGACGGAGTCTACATACTGGTGATCGTGGATGTGCACACAAAATGGATAGACGCTTACGTGACGCGTACGGTCTCCACAGCGGAAGCAACTTCGAAGCTGAACTTGTTCTTCGCAACCTACGGAACACCGAAGGTGCTGGTGAGCGACAACGGTCGTGGCTTCACCAGTCGCTGTCCGGCGAGTTTCTAGCTGGCGCTTAGTTTTCAGGGGATGCACCGATTGTTGATAAATTGAAGGCAATTGAGGGGGAAAGAAAGAATACGACTTCGCGGGCTTTCGAAGTTTCAAGGAGGCCTGTTGCGCTTTGAATCATTCCCCTAACAACGAGGTTGCCGTTTGAGTCGAGTTTCTATCGCCAGATATTCACGACCGGCGAAACGGCCTCTAAGGGATATTGAACTATCTGAAACAGTTGCGACTCTGATCACGGCATCGGCAAACATGAGTTTCCAGGTGGATTTTGCCTTTGGTACACTTATTTTCTGTCACCGGTATTCCACTCAGAGCATGTTATTAACTCACAGAAAGCGTGATGAGTAGAACTCCTAAAGAGCAGATATTTCTCGCATATCGAATGAAAGGCTGCAAGCTCATTGACCTCAAATCAAATCGGCCCAAATCATATCAAAGTCTTCTGCTCAAATCGGTCTTGCGCTTAAATTTTTCCTCGCTCTGTTTGGCCAAACCAGTTTATGACAATTCGAGCGAAAAATCGATTTTCGCGGAGCATGAAAAGAGCGAACAAGAGAATTGCGCGAATGACCGAATTCCGATCTGAGCGACTGATCTAACGAACGCTGTGGTACTGTGACACAAACCAGCCACTTCCTATCGCGGCTCGTCACGCTCCCAGTTAAGCATTGATTCTCCGAGATTGTCGAAGACCTGAATTGTCGAAGATCACGCATTACTCATTACGAAACTCAGAGCCATTGGAGTTCACCCAAAGACTTGTGATTGGATTGAGAGCTTTTTGCGCGATCGTTCCTTCAGGGTCAAAGTCGGCTGCGTTTTCAGTCCAGATACCCGAGCCAGCTCTGGCGTCCCTCAGGGCGGCTGCGCGAGTGCAATTCTGTACGCTATTTTCGTCCTCGATCTCAAACTGTATCTCCCGAGCTAAGTAAAATATCTTCAATATGCAGACGACCTGAAAACCTACCTCCCTATTGTCTCTCCCGAGTCCTACCAAACCCCCCAGGATGCTGTGACAGGTGTGGAAACCTGGTGTGAGCACAATGGCATGAAACTTTCAAGCATTAAGTGCGTGGTTCTTCAGAGAGACTGGAATGAGCTGAGATACGTCATTGCCGGCTGTGAAATACCTATCGCATCTTCAACGCGTGATCTCGGTGTGATCATGACGGCCAACCTCGATTTCTCGGCTCAGATCGCCCAAGAATATTTTGATCAACGCCATTTTCAGGAGCCTCATCATCAAGAAGCCTGAAACCTACATCCGACTGTACAAATCTATTGTTTTACCACGAATTGTATATTGTATTCCGGTCTGGCGACCTTATCGAGCTAAAGATACTGGTCTGCCACAAAATGTACAAAGACGTTCTATCCGTAGACTTAGTAGACGTTGCAATATCCTGGATTCAGAAATTGATCTCGTTTCCCTTGACACCCTGTATGACAAATGTGACCTGAATGCGGTTATTGCACTCCGGCGGGCCGAGCTCATTGATGATGTTTTCACAGTCAGGCGAAACAATCTCAGGAGCTCCGTTTCTGTCCTGCCACCTTCGACGGCACGTCTCGATGCTGTTAACAAATCCTTCACTTGGAGAACTGCACACAACACGGCGAAGGGGAAAATATCCCCACTACTTTCTCCCTAATGTAGGAGGCTCTCCCCCTTCACAACCCCCCCCCCCTTTGGAACCCCCTTTAGGAAAATAAAGAGATTCTGATTCTGAATGTTCCCAAAGACCCGTTTCTTTAGTTCTCGTGAAGATCTGCAAAAAAGAAACAGGACTCGCTTCCGTTGAAGACCAATGATATCCAGACGAGAGGTGAGTTGCGGAACTTTCTTGGCAGTTCAGAGACCTTCCATCAGAACATCAATCTCCGCAGCAGGAGAGGATCAAAGGGGGATATCTGTTTTTCATGGAACGGCTTCCAAGTTGGACGATTCGGTTTGAAGATGTGAATTACTAAACAACCGAGGCTCAAGATCATTGATTCAACCTGAGCCTCCGGGAAAGTCGCTGCACAGTGGTCGAAAATCGGACCCCGGTTGAAAAGGATTTTTCTCCTCTGAATGTGGGACCCAATTCCAATCATTTTGAACCCCCATCCAGGCTCCATCTTCGAAAAGAGTATTTTCTTGCAGATATATTCATCAGAGGTGGAAAAATCCCTTCCATCTTCGACGAAGTCCTCTCAAACAGAAAATGATCCTCTTCTGTGGAAGAGGATTTTCTATCCGTCGGTCTCGGCCGAATCGTTTTTAGTGCGAAAGTCCGTTCGAGCAGAGGGCGCTAAGAACAGAGCTGGCTTCAGATCCAAAACCATATTTCGAAGCAGAAAAGGGAAGAAACGTAAATGAACACAGTCGGTTCTCAATTCCGCACCAATGATGACATCGGAAGAGGTGTCGATTGGAGCGTGGGGACCAACAGATTGTTTTTTTCGACCCCTTGAATCGCTTTGGAATCTTGGAAGATTAGTTGGCCCACGGCTCAGCCACAACAATCCAGCAGCTTCCGTCAACCTCTATTGCTGCGACTCCGGCCACACTCACCGTTACCGTGTCGTCTTTCCCGCATCAGGTAGCCATCACGCCGGGTCCCAGAGAAGAATCCAGGATGCAAGCCGCGCAGACAACGAAAATATTCTATTCGACTGCTCAGAAAAATGGGTGCCACCGGAACAGATGACAAAAAGTTTTTCGTTCCACCACCGAAGGCTTTCTAATCCTCCGGGAAATACTGAAGGTGGAGGCAGGCAGGGGAAGGAAAGATGAGATACACAGGTTCTCCTCTTAAACTTCTCACTGACAAGGTCGAGGACGAGTCCGATACGTCTGAAGAGTTCTCCGACAGGTCGCGACCCCCACTCAAGTCTCTTCACTCGTTACTAGGAGGTATGTTTCGTCGGAAGAATTTGGTCACGCCTGCGAGCTCGACTGTTTGGTCCGTCTCAGTTTGTGGTGAGATCAAACCCTGTATCAAATCAAATCTACTTTTACAGAAAGCTCGGACGACCGAGCTTTGAATTCGAGAAAATGCTCGCCTCCATTGCTCCCCGCAGCGGGTTTGATTTTGGTTGCAGGGATCGCTTCCGCCGTTTGGTTCGTCTGGTTCAGGAATGCGCAGAGTGAGTTTTTCCTCGAAGTTGAATTTATTCGATTCACAGACTCCTTCACACTTCACTTGGGATGAATGTTTCGATCAAAACTCTTGAGCGGGCGTCGATCAGGGAGTTCGCGCCTGAACGGTCTGGAGAATTCTTTATGAGTCGAGCGTAGTTTCAAGATTCTAGGGTTGGATTGCTTTGTTATTTACATGGTGATACAGGTCTGAAAAAGCTCTTCCCTCGTCAACTCATTGACAAATCGATGCGAGATATCACAATCTTCGGGTCAAGCTGCATCAGTTTGATATCTTCGTCGCTTTTCCATCGTTCGATCTTTTCTCGAGGCACCGGATTCGAAAATTATCTTGCGGAAGGGGCCTGATCAACTGATTTTGGAATTTCCTTGAAAGCTTACTGAAGACAAAAACCAGAGAACTTCCCTTACTCGCATTGAATTTTGGTTGGTAATCAGAATCAAGTATATGCCTGTCCGGCTCCCACGGAGTAATTTCGGTCCCAGAAATATCTAAGCGCGAGTCATAGACATCGATATTTTTCTTGAGTTTCCCACCCACAGACGATGAGTCATTCTTCTTAACGATCGGAGAGCCCATTTAACTGTCACCCTCTTCCAGGCCCCGATCTGTCGAAAATAGACGAGAAATTGTGCGAAGAGCTCGAAAAATGCCGGTCGAACTTTGCTCCCAAGATAAACTTCGAGCCCGAAAACTTGGAAGCTGAAGCTCGAAAGAAGGTGCTCGTCCATAAAATGATGGCCGTCCATCACTTTGAACATGGGCGATACAACAAGAGCATCATCTCAACGCCAGGTGAGACTTCAATACAAGATACTCCAGACCCCTTTCAGTCGAGTCTTTGGTATTGATATTTATTTATCCTCAGATATTTATATGAAACTTTCACTTCAGTCGCGAGTTTTCTCAGCGGAAATTTGAAGTTTCTTTCTCCCACTGCTGTAGGAGCTTCTTGGGTGTAGCTTGTCATCTCTGGAGAAGGGTTCTCGTCGAGTCCCAGTCGGCGTAGTGTTTCCTCTTCCTCATGGTATGCTTCGTTGCACTCCCAGATGACGTGGCTTAGGGTTTCCGGGTAGACTCCGCACCTGACGCATGTTGATTCTAGTCCCGGCACGGAGTTTTTCCTGATGTTCCTGGTTCTCAGCATGATTGCTCGGCTCAAGGCCACCAGAAGCTATCCTCTACTGTTATCATATGGGTTTATTGTGTTTGCACTGTATCGGATGAAGCTTTTAACGGAGGATTTCGTTTATACTCTAACTTTGAGGCTTTGCCAACCCCCCTGGCCAGATGCAACGGCGACATGTAACGTTGCTGGAGGGAGCGTGGCCCGATGAAAACAACGGCGAAAAGTAATCTGTGCTCATCAAGTAATCACAAAAAAGAGTTCGCTCTACATTTAACGGTCTTAACATCTGATTTCTAAATAAGATCAGGGACCGCTCTTCGGAGGCGCATACATTCGATCGATCGAAATCGGCTATGTGGCAGAATTTTCCTGAAGGATTCGCAAGCATTGTATTGAGCTTTTAGACCGACTCGACCTCCTCATTGGTTCCTTCCAGGACAGCGATCGTTTAAACTTCTCTAGACGGAGAGTTTCTAGCTTTCGTGCCCTGGTGTGACGCGAGTCCTGATTGTTTGACTTCTTGGTCATGTCAGCCATCTTCAAAGCGGCGACGTTGTGTTCGATTTCGACTTTTCGGATGTCCAAAATCAGCGCCTCATCGTTGAACTTGGCCCTTGTGGCCAGATATTCTTCCCTGGTTGCATAGTACTTCTGATTCAACAGTGGCTCGTCAAATCGCTTTATGCGTGCCTGACGCTCTTCAATTGCGTTCAGATAACCAAGGTATTGGAACACTTTCCCTGTCTTGTGATTGATTGCTGCCAAGGCGTAATCTGCCATCCTTACTGCTTCGCTTCGAGTGATATCCCTTTCGTCTGCCAGTTGTTTCCGGTCCACATGCACGATCGATGTCTCAGGGTTCTGAATCGGCGACGACGTCAATCTGATTCCGATCTCTTCATTCTCCATCTTCTTCAATTCGTTGACTCTGGTCTTCAGGACGACTTATTTCTCACTCTTCCGCGATGCTTCTTCACAAACTCGTTTTTCAAACTCGTGCTCTCGTTCCTCGAATCACACGTTGGGCGTCGTTTCTCAGAAACAAGGTTTCAAACTCCAACTTCGGCTCGCGTTCCACCTTGCCGTCGATTCTCATGCACTGGACGTAAGAACAGCACAGCTTTTTAACGAGTTAGTCTTCGATGATGATTTATTTCGTCTCACAATTCAGCGTTCAGTTGATCGGGTACGATGCTGGAGACATACGCATAGCGCTTGTTTTTCTAAAAGGAAAGCAAACGAGAATAAGAACAGTTTATATCAACCCGAACACAACGTTCGACTCGATGGCCCGATTTTTAGGTAAGCATTTTGAATTGCTCGCTTCCGTCCCGGAGGTCATTTCGGCCGGTGATTTCAATCGAAACAAGAGAATTGAAACAGAGTGGAAGAAACTAGCTCAATTCATGCAAGAAAAGCTAGTTTTAAGCCTGGCGAATGATCCCTAGCAATCAACCACAAATTACGGAAACTGTATTGATCTAGTCTTTATCAAAGGCATCGTTAAATCTGAGTGTGTTAATCATATTAGTTGCTTCAGTCATAATCGGCCATTGTTTATACTGCTTGACTGAGCCGTGAATATTAAACTCGAAACATGAACCATGATTCATGATCTGCCTTCGTACTCAGTTTGATCTCTTTGGGACCACACCGCAACAATGCACTTCAGCCCACCGAACGAAATCCTCCGTTTCTCCACTAGCTTTAGTGAAGGGCCTAGAGTTTTTTTCTTACTCATTGAGTCTCTCCGATCAGCCGTTTCAACTTCGCGTATCTTTTCCTTGATCGCTCTGTTGAAGACACCAGAGCGCTGAGTATAACTCACAATATTAGCTGTACGAACTTTTTGATCAGTCAGATAGGGATCCTTCGAATTCTTATCGCTTATGCGCATGTTGTCCGTGTTAGAGGCATCCAAAGAGGCAGGATTCCCAAACCGAATCTCATCTCCGACAGCGTCCATGTGAATATCGATCGGGTTCTTTAATATAAGTGGGAATGTATATGATCTGCTCGGCATCACACTCCCGGCCAGGATGATTTCTTCTGAACGCGTTCTGGGAACTTCTCAATCTCGTCCGAAGAATGAGAGAGGAACCCGATCGCCGCCCGAACGGCCTTTTAACGTAGAACTACGTTTAGAGGAACGCTTTGAGCGGAGAACTGAGAGATGGTTTCACCGGAGGATGACTGCAACGGATGCATAAACCACTGATTGAGAGTATCCAGTGGTTTCGATATCTTTCAACGACGATTGTTGCAGAGCCGAGCGCCGTAGAATCGAAGCGAATGGAAAACCATTATCCGACTGTATGCTCCGACTAGCTGCATGCGTCCGATCTTCATTTATCTTCTAAGGATCACTTCCACCAATTTTGAGAGGAGGTAGCTGATGCGGAGTTGATGCCGCGGAAGTAAGTTGATGACTGGTTTCGAAACATATTTACTTGCTTCATTTAGGATTTTCAAACGCAAACTCCAGCGAGTTGTCCGCCACCACTACAGGAACTACTAGTATAGGAAGTTCTTTCTGCGAGCACTACACTCTATCCCGTTCGCTTGTGTCATGAAAGCGCGGGCGCCACTACAGTGTCGCGGTTTGCCGTGAGTATGCTGCTCTTTCAGAGGGTACGCAGCGAAGGCGTTCAAAGCTGCTGGTGCAACACTTTTTGAAAGAACAGAAAGAAAACTCCCAAACTACTGTTCGCTTCCGAACT
Source organism: Neoseiulus cucumeris (assembly GCA_021527715.1). Classification (NCBI taxonomy): domain Eukaryota; kingdom Metazoa; phylum Arthropoda; class Arachnida; order Mesostigmata; family Phytoseiidae; genus Neoseiulus; species Neoseiulus cucumeris. Next base: position 417,374 of record JAJSRV010000079.1, on the reverse strand, counting down.
CTGATATTCGCTCCATCCCTCTGTTTCTTCGTGCGTCTTGCATCCAAATATCAGGCAGCAATGTTCAGGGAGGCGATAAATGGTCTCCGAGATTTGCAGAAAATATTTCTCCTCTCTTTTTGGAAAAATATTTTTAGGACTTATAAGATAACGGACTTATCGTATAAAGGACTTATCAGATAACGGACTTATCGTATAAAGGACTTATCAGATAACGGACTTATCGTATAAAAGACTCATCAGATAACGGACTTATCGTATAAAGGACTCATCCGATAACGGACTTATCGAATAAAGGACTTGTCGTATGAAAAACTTATCAGATAAAGAACTTATAGTATAAAGAACTTATCAGATAAAGGAACTCTTCGTGTAGAGAACCGACCCCGGAATCACAATTTCTTTATACGATAAGTTCTTTATCTGATACAGTAATCCCCCGTTTTATGCGGTTTCCAAAACCGCGTTGAAGGAGTTTTTCCGCGTAAAACGGGGGATGGTCCGAATTTGCGAGATTTCATTCAAGGGACCCGCGGGGACCCGTGGCTCCCGAGCTTGAAGTTCATGGGGTTCGGGGGTCCCTTGAGCTTGGAGTTCGGGGGTCCACGGTCCCTCCGCGGGCCCCAGAATCACCTCAAGAAGCCGCGTAAAACCCGTAAGATGAACCGCGTTAAACGAACCGCGTAGAACGGGGGATTACTGTACTGTTCTTAATACGATAAGTTCTTTATTTGATAAGTCCTTTATACGATTAGTTCTTTATCTGATAAGTCCTTCATACGATAAGTTCTTTATCTGATAAGTCCTTTAAACGGTAAGTTCTTTATACGCCGGACGGTTTTCTCTAAAAGAGGGTCCTTCATTTCCCAGACTTTGGGGTGAAGGATGTCACCTCTAGAAGAGTTTTCATATCACTGAAGTTATTTGTCATGAGAACCAAGTCGTTTACAAATAACAGTCCAGGAATCGTGAAGGATTTCTTCTCCTTCACGTCTCAGAAGTTGCCTTTTCTCGCGAATCTGAATCCAATCTCCGTCGTCAGGAGTTGTCGCTCCAGATCCGCGATATATAGGCTGAAGAGAATGGGCGACATGGGACAACCTTGCCGAAGCCCGATCGGTACGGGAATTTCCTCGGAGGTATGCTCCCCGTGTTTTATGAAAATAAAGGTTTCTTCATACAGGTGTCTGATGAGCTCGATCATTGCCAAGCTCATTCCTCTCTCTTCTAGGGTTCGCCATAGCTTATTCCGATCGACTCGGTCATATGCTTTGGTTGCATCTAGAAATACGCAGATGAGACCAGTCTTTTGGTCTCTCGCGCTTTCTATCGCCGATGTTAGGATGAAAATGTTATCCTCCCCTCGCCGATTTTTTCTGAACCCGTTCTGCATCTCTGACAGCTGTTCGGTTTCCTCCATCTATTGTTGTTTACGTCTTGTTGTTGTCTCTGGATGGCTACTTGGGCTCGTGGAGGGGTTGACGGAATTTTGGATCAAATCGATGGAAGTCCATTGTATTTTTCACCTGTGTGCTTCACGAAAGCAGCCATGGACAGTCTAGTCCTTATCGAAGGCTTGACTGAGTCGTGAATATTAAACTCGAAACATGAACCATGATCCGCTTTCGTACTCATTTCTATCTCTGGTGGACCACACCGCAGCAATGCTCTTCGGCTCCTCGAACGGAATCCTCGGTTTCTCCACTCAATTAAGTGAAAGGCCTAGGATTTTGTTGTATATGTTTTGTTGTTGTCTTTCCAATATGTTTGTGAACACATTATACAGGACGTCGGATACCTTTATGGGTCTGTATGCGGACAGATTCCGTTTATACTCCGTGGGGTTCTCATCCAAACTTCCACCCAAACTCACACACCCTCATCCAAACTTCGGCAGCCCCGCATAGTGGGCCGGCTTCCAGAGCAGCAATCTTGCACCAAGATAGCTCGAGCCAAGTGAATTCAAATCTGGATCTTCTCAGCTTATTACGCACTCACAATTGTTGTAATGATCGCTACTGAGCGCATGTTGTGGCGAACCCGAGCACCCGAATATATCACTGAGCAAGAATATCGGTGGTGATTCGCGATTCAATGATTCTTCCAATATTTCCCGCGATAACCTCTGCGCGCCTTCTTTTCACGCTCAGAGAAATGTATTGCAGATGCTTCGTCAGTCACGGTGTGGTTGAAGATGGAGTCATTCAGGGTGCAGGGTGACTTCAATGGCAGTTCGGACGGGTTCATACGTTGTGAAACAAAGAGCGTTGTCTGTAGACTGACATTGAAAATGGAGTCGAAAGATGAAGATACGTTGCTGAAATTCTCTGAATTGAAGGTGAGCATCGCGTCAGATTCGTCTTTCATTTATAATCTATACTCATCTATTATGCCAACACTGATTTGAGCTCAATCGTCTCAAATATCTCTAATGTTTCGATCCCTCGCCTAGAAAGAGTATCAAGGTCCTCCTTCTTGTGAGAAGCTCGACTCTCTCTCGGAGAAGTACAAAGTTTCGAAGGAGAAGTTCCTGGAGTACGTCGCAAAGTTCATCGATGGCTTACTCGCTGACGAATACGCCCCCGTCTTTCAGAGATGTTTCGCCGACTCAGCCACGTGAGGCCAAACGAGGAGACCCGTCTCCCATGCCAGCTGATGAGATGCCGATATCTCGCCGACTCAGAGAGCGCCAAGCTCGCTGACAATTCTCGATTTTGAGTCTGCACTGGAACTCCATCGTTTTATAAATTTTTCCGCGAGTTTCCCCGTGGATAGTTGATCGCAGACTTCGCTCCCATAAAACACTTCAATAATTTGCTTCGATGGGAGCTGAGAACTTCAAATGAACGTGGGGACCAGAAGCAGAGAGACTGAATCCCTGGGAATTTCAGGAAACCCCATTCATACATCAACTTGTGACGTTTGGAGATCCGTAAATTCTCTGAGACGAAGGGAGCGAAGCTTTCGATTTCCGAGTCGTCATCTTGTGAGCAACAATGCCGTCACTCGAGAAGTCCCTCTCGGAGAATTCTTGATTTGAAAAACTTAATACAGAAGCGTTTGGAAGTGAAAATGTGAGCCAGAGATCCCCGCAAAGCTATGTGTGTAAGAGGCAGCTGGGGAGGAGTGACAGATTCTCGATTCGCGATAATATTCTCCTGAAGCATTTCATTCGAATCAATTTCGTCGTTTCTGAATTTTTGCATCATAGTGCTCTTGAAGAGAGAGAGACTCTTCAGGCCTTCACAGAGATGCTCATGAAGTCAATCTCATCGATTCTCAAGAAGTCTGGGGCAGTTTCGTGGTTTGTTCGGTAGTTTTGTTTGTTGGAGTTTCCAACAAAAATTCTATTGACTGAAAATAAGCGGGAGCGAGCACATACGCTTTCCCGATGTCCTGTTATGATTCTGCAAGTTCCGGGATACTAATTTCTCGATGTTTCCAAGTTTTCCGGGAGAATGTTCTCAAAGGCCCGTCTCTTTAGTTCTCGTGAAGATCTGCAAAGAAGAAACGGGACTCGCTTCCGTTGAAGACCAATGATATCCAGACGAGAGGTGAGTTGCGGAACTTTCTTGGAAGTTCAGAGACCTTCCATCAGAACAACAATCTCCGCAGCAGGAGAGGATCAAAGGGGGATATCTGTTTTTCATGGAACGGCTTCCAAGTGGGACAATTGGGTTTGGTGTAAATCACTAAACAACCGAGGCTCAAGATCATTGATTCAACCTGAGCTTCCGGGAGTGTTGCTGCACAGTGGTCGAAAATCGGACCCCGGCTGAAGGAAATCTTCTGATTGTGAGATCCATCTCCAATCATCTTGAACCCCCATCCCGACTACATCGTCGGAATATATCTTGCAGATATATTAATCAGAGGTGGGAAAATCCCTTCCATCTTCGTCGAAGTCTCCTCAAACAGGTCGATGATCCTCTTCTGTAGCAAAAGTGTTTTTTTTCCTTTCCGTCGGTCTCGGCCGAATCGTTTTTAGTGCGAAAGTCCGTTCGCGCAGAGGGCGCTCAGAGCAGAGTTGGCTTCAGATCCAAAACCGTATTTCGAAGCAGAAATGGGAAGAAACTTGAATAAACAGTCGGTTCTCAATTCCGTACCAATGATGACATCGGAAGAGGTGTCAAGTGGAGCGTGGGGACCAACAGGTTGTTTTTTTCGACAATTCGTAGAAGCCTTACCAGGATCCTCCCGCGATCAGGAACGCTGAAATCTCTAAGATTACGTTTCTTCACACCGCGGAACACGATCCAGGTGATCTTGAACGAATCCGTCAGGGTAGGGCATTCACCCGGCCAGAGCCTTTAAAGCGGTCTCGTACTCGACAGGGCACCTCGATAAAAGTTTTCACTGGCACAGAGAACGATCGATCCGGTTCGCGACGCGGTATCTGCAGCACGAAGAGCAAACCCGTCTCCTCCGTCAGCTTCGAAAGGGTAAGCCGTGTCTGTTGGGCAACTCCCAAAGTCACCTTACCCATCGCTGCTCGTCGAACAAAACAGTTGAGCAGGGCCGTTCCGGTGTTCCCGCCCGTACGACTCCAGAGAGACTTGCCGACACGACGTCAAGTGTTCTAAATTCGGTTCCAAGAGGTGAATCGCTCCACCAAGAAAGACGAAGAACTGCTTTGATTGTAGATCCAGACTCCCAACAAGCGCCAGATGAGGCGACAGATGTCCACTGCAGTCGCTATCGAAAACTCTCGGGGTCACCACCCAGTGGCGGATCTAGGAATGGCTCGAGGGAGGGCGGTTGAAGATTTCAAGTGTCCCCGAAGTAATTTTCCCTTTGCGAAGACACGATTGAAAACTGATTCTTTATTCTTAAATTCGTTGCTCAAAAAGAGTTGTCTCAATCCTTGATGATTTCTGGAACTGCTTCTGCTGATCTGTATATTCTGCCTGAGAGGCTGCGCTCGAGGGGGGATCCGCCTCCTGGGTCCGCCACTGTCTCCACCAAAAAATTCTGTACGCAGCGGGTGCCTCGATCATTCATGGCGAACGAAACGGAAGAACACACAGCTACAATGAATCGAGCCGTCATTCGAAGCTTCAATTCATCGTTTACCCGAGAGAATCATAAAAAAATGGAAACTCGAAAACTGAGATGCTTTCCCCGGGCGTCCTTCTTGTATTTGATAGTTTTGTAAAAAGCCGTTTCCAGACATGATTTGGGAGATGGGTTCTTCAGAGTTTCCCGAAGAAGCCTCAGAGTTTCCCACGGGGAAGGAAAGTTGGGAACCTCTGCTCTTGTTGACTGAACCTCCGAACAACTTGTGGCAACCTCGATTTTCAACACTCATCAGTAGGGCAACCAGAAGTATGCCAATGCAGACAAAAGCTAATGTGCGCATATTTTGAAGATTCCGCTCCCGATATGCACCGAGAAACTGCAAACTTCGGGATGTTCCCAAAATCTCGACTCCCAATGTGGCGACAATTATGGGATGGAGGGAGTATTTCAAAAACTTTGTTCGAAAGCGTTCCCAGAAGCCAGGACGTTCACACTCTTCGCTTTCCCTGAAGTTCGCGCTGGCTGTGTCCTGTAATGTTGGGAAGTCGCTTTCTCCACAAATTGTAGCTCTCCGAGGTAACCGGCGATCAGATTTGCTTGAAAATTTTGAAGCTTTCACAATCGTGGCTCACAAGAAGATAAATTACAGGGGTTACATCAAGTGTTACGTTCGACGTTCGAAGCTCGCATACTCGAATTGCATATCTTGCGATTTTCTTTCGACATGCATATTTTCCGTTTTCACATGCATTTTTCGCGTTCTTTTCCCAATCATTACAGTCGGTTTCTTCTTGGAGATTGTGATCTTCTCTGACAGAGAATTAGCAACTACAAAAGGACTCAGGCAATGAGGGACTCAACACGATACTATGAAGGGGTTTGTTCTTCTTCCCTTCACTCTGAGGGTGTGTGTACCCAATTCATTCCTGGTCTCCCGATTTAGGATGTCCGTGTGCTTCAGCCGTTAGTGAGAGTCTCCAAATCAAATTGTGATCAGTGGGAGGAGCGACTGTGAGCCAAGATTCTTGTCAAGAAACCTCGTGATTGGTAGCCCGGGATCCCGCAGAAGAATTCGAAATGCAAAACGCGCAGACGACGAAAATATTCTATTGGACTGCTCACGAAAGATGGGAGCCACCAAAGAACTGGATAAGAAGTCTTCCGTTCAACTAACGAAGACTTTCTAAACTCCCTGGGAATACTGTTGGTGGAGGGACGCAGAGGAAGAAAACATGAGATACACAGGTTCTCCTCTCAAACTTCTCACTGACAAGGTCAAGGACGAGTCCGATACGTCTGAAGAATTTTCCGACAGCTCGCGGCCTCCACTCAAGTCTCTTCACTCGTTACTAGGAGGTATGTTTCGTCGGAAGAATTTGGTCACGCCTGCGAGCTCGACTGTTTGGTCCGTCTCAGTTTGTGGTGAGATCAAACCCTGTATCAAATCAAATCTACTTTTACAGAAAGCTCGGACGACCGAGCTTTGAATTCGAGAAAATGCTCGCCTCCATTGCTCCCCGCAGCGGGTTTGATTTTGGTTGCAGGGATCGCTTCCGCCGTTTGGTTCGTCTGGTTCAGGAATGCGCAGAGTGAGTTTTTCCTCGAAGTTGAATTTATTCGATTCACAGACTCCCTCACACTTCACTTGGGATGAATGTTTCGATCAAAACTCTTGAGCGGGCGTCGATCAGGGAGTTCGCGCCTGAACGGTCTGGAGAATTCTTTATGAGTCGAGCGTAGTTTCAAGATTCTAGGGTTGGATTGCTATGTTATTTACATGGTGATACAGGTCTGAAAAAGCCCTTCCCTCGTCAACTCATTGACAAATCGATGCGAGATATCACAATCTTCGGGTCAAGCTGCATCAGTTTGATATCTTCGTCGCTTTTCCATCGTTCGATCTTTTCTCGAGGCACCGGATTCGAAAATTATCTTGCGGAAGGGGCCTGATCAACTGATTTTGGAATTTCCTTGAAAGCTTACTGAAGACAAAAACCAGAGAACTTCCCTTACTCGCATTGAATTTTGGTTGGTAATCAGAATCAAGTATATGCCTGTCCGGCTCCCACGGAGTAATTTCGGTCCCAGAAATATCGAAGCGCGAGTCATAGACATCGATATTTTTCTTGAGTTTCCCACCCACAGACGATGAGTCATTCTTCTTAACGATCGGAGAGCCCATTTAACTGTCACCCTCTTCCAGGCCCCGATCTGTCGAAAATAGACGAGAAATTGAGCGAAGAGCTCGAAAAATGCCGGTCGAACTTTGCTCCCAAGATAAACTTCGAGCCCGAAAACTTGGAAGCTGAAGCCCGAAAGAAGGTGCTCGTCCATAAAATGATGGCCGTCCATCACTTTGAACATGGGCGATACAACAAGAGCATCATCTCAACGCCAGGTGAGACTTCAATACAAGATACTCCAGACCCCTTTCAGTCGAGTCTTTGGTATTGGTATTTATTTATCCTCAGATATTTATATGAAACTTTCACTTTAGTGGCGAGTTTTCTCAGCGGTTTGAAGTTTCTTTCTCCCACTGCTGTAGGAGCTTCTTGGTGTAGCTTGTCATCTCTGGAGAAGGGTTCTCGTCGAGTCCCAGTCGATTTAGTGTTTCCTCTTCCTCGTGGTATGCTTCGTTGCACTCCCAGAGGACGTGGCTTAGGGTTTCCGGGTAGACTCCGGGCACCTGACGCATATAGATTCTAGTCCCGGCCAGGAGTGTATCACGATGTTCCTGGTTCTCAGCATGACTGCTCGGCTCAAGGTCACCAGAAGCTATCCTCTACTGCTATCATATGGGTTTATTGTGTGTGCACTGTATCGGATGAAGCTATTAACGGAGGATTCCGTTTATACTCTCACTTTGAGGCTTTGCCAACCCCCCTGGCCAGATGCAACGGCGACATGTAACGTTGCTGGAGGGAGCGTGGCCCGATGAAAACAACGGCGAAAAGTAATCTGTGCTCATCAAGTAATCACAAAAAAGAGTTCGCTCTACATTTAACGGTCTTAACATCTGATTTCTAAATAAGATCAGGGACCGCTCTTCGGAGGCGCATACATTCGATCGATCGAAATCGGCTATGTGGCAGAATTTTCCTGAAGGATTCGCAAGCATTGTATTGAGCTTTTAGACCGACTCGACCTCCTCATTGGTTCCTTCCAGGACAGCGATCGTTTAAACTTCTCTAGACGGAGAGTTTCTAGCTTTCGTGCCCTGGTGTGACGCGAGTCCTGATTGTTTGACTTCTTGGTCATGTCAGCCATCTTCAAAGCGGCGACGTTGTGTTCGATTTCGACTTTTCGGATGTCCAAAATCAGCGCCTCATCGTTGAACTTGGCCCTTGTGGCCAGATATTCTTCCCTGGTTGCATAGTACTTCTGATTCAACAGTGGCTCGTCAAATCGCTTTATGCGTGCCTGACGCTCTTCAATTGCGTTCAGATAACCAAGGTATTGGAACACTTTCCCTGTCTTGTGATTGATTGCTGCCAAGGCGTAATCTGCCATCCTTACTGCTCCGCTTCGAGTGATATCCCTTTCGTCTGCCAGTTGTCTCCGGTCCACATGCACGATCGATGCCTCAGGGTTCTGAATCGGCGACGACGTCAATCTGATTCCGATCTCTTCATCCTCCATCTTCTTCAATTCGTTGACTCTGGTCTTCAGGACGACTTATTTCTCACTCTTCCGCGATGCTTCTTCACAAACTCGTTTTTCAAACTCGTGCTCTCGTTCCTCGAATCACACGTTGGGCGCCGTCTCTCAGAAACAAGGTTTCAAACTCCAACTTCGGCTCGCGTTCCACCTTGCCGTCGATTCTCATGCACTGGACGAAAGAACAGCACAGCTTTTTAACGAGTTAGTCTTCGATGATGATTTATTTCGTCTCACAATTCAGCGTTCAGTTGAACGGGCACGATGCTGGAGACATACGCATAGCGCTTGTTTTTCTAAAAGGAAAGCAAACGAGAATAAGAACAGTTTATATCAACCCGAACACAACGTTCGACTCGATGGCCCGATTTTTAGGTAAGCATTTTGAATTGCTCGCTTCCGTCCCGGAGGGCATTTCGGCCGGTGATTTCAATCGAAACAAGAGAATTGAAACAGAGTGGAAGAAACCAGCTCAATTCATGCAAGAAAAGCTAGTTTTAAGCCTGGCGAATGATCCCTAGCAATCAACCACAAATTACGGAAACTGTATTGATCTAGTCTTTATCAAAGGCATCGTTAAATCTGAGTGTGTTAATCATATTAGTTGCTTCAGCCATAATCGGCCATTGTTTATACTGCTTGACTGAGCCGTGAATATTAAACTCGAAACATGAACCATGATTCATGATCTGCCTTCGTACTCAGTTTGATCTCTTTGGGACCACACCGCAACAATGCACTTCAGCCCACCGAACGAAATCCTCCGTTTCTCCACTAGCTTTAGTGAAGGGCCTAGAGTTTTTTTCTTACTCATTGAGTCTCTCCGATCAGCCGTTTCAACTCCGCGTATCTTTTCCTTGATCGCTCTGTTGAAGACACCAGAGCGCTGAGTATAACTCACAATATTAGCTGTACGAACTTTATGATCAGTCAGATAGGGATCCTTCGAATTCTTATCGCTTATGCGCATGTTGTCCGTGTTAGAGGCATCCAAAGAGGCAGGATTCCCAAACCGAATCTCATCTCCGACAGCGTCCATGTGAATATCGATCGGGTTCTTTAATATAAGTGGGAATGTATAAGATCTGCTCGGCATCACACTCCCGGCCAGGATGATTTCTTCTGAACGCGTTCTGGGAACTTCTCAATCTCGTCCGAAGAATGAGAGAGGAACCCGATCGCCGCCCGAACGGCCTTTTAACGTAGAACTACGTTTAGAGGAACGCTTTGAGCGGAGAACTGAGAGATGGTTTCACCGGAGGATGACTGCAACGGATGCATAAACCACTGATTGAGAGTATCCAGTGGTTTCGATATCTTTCAACGACGATTGTTGCAGAGCCGAGCGCCGTAGAATCGAAGCGAATGGAAAACCATTATCCGACTGTATGCTCCGACTAGCTGCATGCGTCCGATCTTCATTTATCTTCTAAGGATCACTTCCACCAATTTTGAGAGGAGGTAGCTGATGCGGAGTTGATGCCGCGGAAGTAAGTTGATGACTGGTTTCGAAACATATTTACTTGCTTCATTTAGGATTTTCAAACGCAAACTCCAGCGAGTTGTCCGCCACCACTACAGGAACTACTAGTATAGGAAGTTCTTTCTGCGAGCACTACACTCTATCCCGTTCGCTTGTGTCATGAAAGCGCGGGCGCCACTACAGTGTCGCGGTTTGCCGTGAGTATGCTGCTCTTTCAGAGGGTACGCAGCGAAGGCGTTCAAAGCTGCTGGTGCAACACTTTTTGAAAGAACAGAAAGAAAACTCCCAAACTACTGTTCGCTTCCGAACTCTGATATTCGCTCCATCCCTCTGTTTCTTCGTGCGTCTTGCATCCAAATATCAGGCAGCAATGTTCAGGGAGGCGATAAATGGTCTCCGAGATTTGCAGAAAATATTTCTCCTCTCTTTTTGGAAAAATATTTTTAGGACTTACTAGCTGTCCCGGCCGAGCTTCGCTTCGGCTGGGCGATCGGAATTGGGAAGAAAACCCAATTCCGATTTGGGTTTTCTCTAGAAACCCGAGAAAGCCGAGAGCATTTTCTCTAGAGCTGTCTTGAAGAGTTTAACCAGATCGTTGTGTTCATGCAAAAATGCTTGCAACTTTTCGACAATTTCTCTTCTTGTGTTCGGATTGAATCGAATGCGCTGGCTGACCTCTTCGTCACTGGAGCCCATAAAGTAAATCTGTAGAAATTTATGTTCTTCCTCTGGTAGAGGCAGCAAAGACCCAGCTCGATGATAAACTTGCCCTTGAACTTTGAAACATGGCGTATAACCGTCCCTAACAATTTTACCTGCTCCAAAAGAAGTCATCTGAAAACATGAGTTATATTTACGGATGTTAGACAGAAAATGTTTTGACTCGCCCGACTCCCCTGCAAGTAGAGATGCCAACGGCTCGGCGGTGTATTCAATTCCGGTAGCCTCACTTGTCCTTTCACACAACACAGCTGGTCAGTCTCGTTCTTGAATCTCATCGCAAAACAGAATCTACACTGAGTATCCATCTTCCCGATCTGAACACTTGAATGTGCGCCGTAATCAAACTCGGGATCGTAATCTAACGCAGCGCATTTCAACCCCGTATACGATAGTCGTCTTCGCTTCTCTGTCCGAACTCTGTCGACCATGAGTCGTGTCCTTCTCTGCTCCTCAGTTTCATTCGCCGAAACCCTTCTACGGCGGGCTCGCTCAGCTTCCAGACGATGCTGCCGTTGCTCTTCCGTTTCTTCCTGCCGGGCTCGAGCATGCCATCTTCGATCATAGTCCGCTCTTGCTGCTCGTCTTTTCCGCGCCTCATGTTGCATCCCCTCGGACTCTCGCGAACTTTGCTGCTCCACGGTCTGAGGCTCCGAAGTGATCACCTCAGATCGCGCAGATTATTAACAGCGCCTTCTTCCCGCTCCTCGAACCGTCTCTCTAGGATATCAACGAACGTCAGTCCGCGACGGTTTCCCTGCTGCGCCGGCGATCGCTGTCCCTTAGACCCTCCATTGTTTCCTGACCCTTGGTTCCTCTCCCCTTCCGCTCGTGTGGTCCTTCTCCTCTTTGCGGGGGGCGTCCACCTGCCTATCGCTGATCGTTTCCGAACCATTCTAGACTCAATAAAACGCCGGTACAAACTGGCTTCTCATCGATCTCACAGAGTCCTCCCGTCAGTTTTGGACTTCGTTTCCAAAGTCAATTGGTCTCCCACTCACAGATCAGGGTGACAGCTTCTCAGCTACACCATAACGATAACGAAGTGCCACAAAACTGGACGATTTTCGGTGTTAAATCTTCGAAAACGCGTCCCTTAAGTGCATTTGGTATGCAATACCCTTCCTCGCAACCATATCCACCCCTCCCACAACTTTCACCTTTAACGGATCCCTAGTGTTCAAGATCATCGAGTCGGAAACGCCGGTGTCGACAAACGGACATTCGTTTTTATAGGTGTAGATAAGATAACGGACTTATCGTATAAAGGACTTATAAGATAACGGACTTATCGTATAAAGGACTTATCAGATAACGGACTTATCGTATAAAGGACTTATCAGATAACGGACTTATCGTATAAAGGACTCATCAGATAACGGACTTATCGTATAAAGGACTCATCCGATAACGGACTTATCGTATGAAGGACTTATCAGATAACGGACTTATCGAATAAAGGACTTGTCGTATGAAAAACTTATCAGATAAATAACTCATCGTGTAAAGAACTTATCAGATAAAGAACTTATAGTATAAAGAACTTATCAGATAAAGGAACTCTTCGTGTAGAGAACCGACCCCGGAATCACAATTTCTTTATACGATAAGTTCTTTATCTGATACAGTAATCCCCCGTTTTATGCGGTTTCCAAAACCGCGTTAAAGGAGTTTTTCCGCGTAAAACGGGGGATGGTCCGAATTAGCGAGATTTCATTCAAGGGACCCGCGGGGACCCATGGCTCCCGAGCTTGAAGTTCATGGGGTTCGGGGGTCCCTTGAGCTTGGAGTTCGGGGGTCCACGGACCCTCCGCGGGCCCCAGAATCACCTCAAGAAGCCGCGTAAAACCCGTAAGATGAACCGCGTTAAACGAACCGCGTAGAACGGGGGATTACTGTACTGTTCTTAATACGATAAGTTCTTTATTTGATAAGTCCTTTATACGATGAGTTCTTTATCTGATAAGTCCTTCATACGATAAGTTCTTTATCTGATAAGTCCTTTAAACGGTAAGTTCTTTATACGCCGGACGGTTTTCTCGAAAAGAGGGTCCTTCATTTCCCAGACTTTGGGGTGAAGGATGTCACCTCTAGAAGAGTTTTCATATCACTGAAGTTATTTGACATGAGAACCAAGTCGTTTACAAATAACAGTCCAGGAATCGTGAAGGATTTCTTCTCCTTCATGTCGCAGAAGTTGCCTTTTCTCGCTAATCTGAATCCAATCTCCGTCGACAGGAGTTGTCGCTCCAGATCCGCGATATATAGGCTGAAGAGAATGGGCGACATGGGACAACCTTGCCGAAGCCCGATCGGTACGGGAATTTCCTCGGAGGTATGCTCCCCGTGTTTTATGAAAATAAAGGTTTCTTCATACAGGTGTCTGATGAGCTCGATCAATGCCAAGCTCATTCCTCTCTCTTCTAGGGTTCGCCACAGCTAATTCCGATCGACTCGGTCATATGCTTTGGTTGCATCTAGAAATACGCAGATGAGACCAGTCTTTTGGTCTCTCGCGCTTTCTATCGCCGATGTTAGGATGAAAATGTTATCCTCCCCTCGCCGATTTTTTCTGAACCCGTTCTGCATCTCTGACAGCTGTTCGGTTTCCTCCATCGATTGTTGTTTACGTCTTGTTGTTGTCTCTGGATGGCAACTTGGGCTCGTGGAGGGGTTGACGGAATTTTGGATCAAATCGATGGAAGTCCATTGTATTTTTCACCTGTGTGCTTCACGAAAGCAGCCATGGACAGTCTAGTCCTTATCGAAGGCTTGACTGAGTCGTGAATATTAAACTCGAAACATGAACCATGATCCGCTTTCGTACTCATTTCTATCTCTGGTGGACCACACCGCAGCAATGCTCTTCGGCTCCTCGAACGGAATCCTCGGTTTCTCCACTCAATTAAGTGAAAGGCCTAGGATTTTGTTGTATATGTTTTGTTGTTGTCTTCCCAATATGTTTGTGAACACATTATACAGGACGTCGGATACCGTTATGGGTCTGTATGCGGACAGATTCCGTTTATACTCCGTGGGGTTCTCATCCAAACTTCCACCCAAACTCACACACCCTCATCCAAACTGCGGCAGCCCCGCATAGTGGGCCGGCTTCCAGAGCAGCAATCTTGCACCAAGATAGCTCGAGCCAAGTGAATTCAAATCTGGATCTTCTCAGCCTATTACGCACTCACAATTGTTGTAATGATCGCTACTGAGCGCATGTTGTGGCGAACCCGAGCACCCGAATATATCACTGAGCAAGAATATCGGTGGTGATTCGCGATCCAATGATTCTCCCAATATTTCCCGCGATAACCTCTGCGCGCCTTCTTTTCACGCTCAGAGCAATGTATTGCAGATGCTTCGTTAGTCACCGTGTGGTTAGAGATGAAGTCTTTCGATGTACTGGGCAAATTCAATGGCAGTTCGGACGGGTTCATACTTTGTGAAACAAAGAGCGTTGTCTGTAGACTGACATTGAAAATGGAGTCGAAAGATGAAGATACGTTGCTGAAATTCTCTGAGTTGAAGGTGAGCATTGCGTCAGATTCGTCTTTCATCTATAATCAATACTCATCTATTATGCCGATACTGATTCGGGCTCCACTGTCTCAATTATCCCTGATGTTTCGATTCCTCATCTAGAAAGAGTATCAAGATCATCCTTCTTGTGAGAAGCTCAACTTTCTCGCGGAGAAGTACAATGTTTCGAAAGATAAGTTCCTGGAGTACGTCGTAAAGTTCATCAATGGCATCCTCGCTGAGGGATACGTTCCCGTCTTTCAGAGATGTTTCGCCGACTCAGCCACGTGAGGCCAAACTAGGAGAGAGACCCGTCTCCCATGCCGACTGATGAGATGCCGATACCTCGCCGACTCAGAGAGCGCCAACCTCGCTGACGATTCTCGATTTTGAGTCTGCACTGGAACTCCATCCTTTTATAAATTTTTTGGCTAGTTCCCCGCGAAATGTTGATCGCAGACTTCGCTCCCGTGATACACTTCATTAATTTGCTCCAGTGGGAGCTGAGAACTTCAAATGAACATGGGGCCCAGGAGCAGAGAGAGACCGAATCCCTCGTTTTAGGGAACATCATTCAGACATCGACTTCTGACGTTTTGAGGTTCGGGAATTCCCTGAGTCGGAGGGCACGAAGATTTCCGATCAACTTCCGAGTCGTCATCTGACGAGCAACAATGGCGTCACTCGAGATGTCTCTCTCGGAGAATTCTGGATTTGAAATAACGAATACAGAGGCGTTTGGAAGTGAAAATGTGAGCCAGAGATCCCCGCAAAGCTATGTGTGTAAGAGGCAGCTGGGGAGGAGTGACAGATTCTCGATTCGCGCTAATATTCTCTTGAAGCATTTCATTCGAATCAATTTCGTCGTTTCTGAATTTTCGCATCATAGTGTTCTGGAAGAGAAGAAGAAACTCTTCAGGCCCTTCAGTGATGTTCATGAGGTCAATCTCATCGGTTCTGAAGAAGTCTGGGACACCGAGCAGACTCGTGGTTTGTTCGGTAGTTTTGTTTGTTCGAGTTTCCAACAAAAATTCTATTGACTGAAAATAAGCGGTAGCGAGCACATACGCTTTCCCGATGTCCTGTTATGATCCTGCAAGTTCCGGGATACTAATTTCTCGATGTTTTCAAGTTTTCCGGGAGAATTTTTCGCCGATCTCTGTCGAACACTCATGGATTCGTTCACCCCCTCTCTCTCGGACCGACCAGGAAGATCTCATGTGGTCAAGAATTTACAACGCATAAACTTACGAATGGCAAACCTCAAATCAAGTGGAATGCCCTTTCACAAAGGACTTCTCAGATCCTCACGACGGCTGAGATCTCTGACCGAAGCTGACATCAACTTCGCGGATTCAAAAGCGTTTTTCCGATATGCCAACGGTAGAATCAAAGCGCCTGGAGATATGCCCCCGCTCGCTCTGTTACGAGCGAAGATCACGGACGATTCCGAAGAAGCTTCTCTCCTCGCATCACAATTTGCTTCGGGCTTCAATCCACACGAATCGCTAGGCCCTGCACCACTCCGATCTGCTCTCTCGGCTAATGTCACTAGTCCAAATACTCTCATGATTTTTCCTGAGCATGTTGTACATCACCACCTCTCAAATCTCAAGCCGAAGCTTAGTCTTACGCCAGATCGAATTCCATCGTTGTTTTACAGAGAACTTGCTCTCTTCCTGTGTGAACCTTTATCCCTTATTTTCGAGAAGTCATATTCTTCCTCGGAGGTGCCGGATATGTTCAGAAGGAGCATAGTTACACCAATCCACAAAAAGGGATCAAGGGCCTCCCCTGACAAGTACAGACCAGTGTCGCAATGCTCAATTAGCTCCTCGATTCTTGAGAAAATTCTTGCAGGGCAGCTTGTATCCCATCTACAGGCGAACAGACTCTTTGATCCCGGTCAGCATGGGTTCGTTCCCAAACGGTCGACGTTCACTCAGCTCCTGATGATGACACATGACTGGGCATGCCTACTCAAATATAGGACGCCCTTTCACTGTGTCTACTATGATCAGAAAGCTGCTTTTGATAGAATAGATCACGCATTACTCATTCTCATTACGAAACTCAGAGCCATTGGAGTTCACCCAAAGACTTGTGATTGGATTGAGAGCTTTTTGCGCGATCGTTCCTTCAGGGTCAAAGTCGGCTGCGTTTTCAGTCCAGATACCCGAGTCAGCTCTGGCGTCCCTCAGGGCGGCTGCGCGAGTGCAATTCTTTACGCTATTTTCGTTCTCGATCTCAAACTGTATCTCCCGAGCTAACTGAAATATCTTCAATATGCAGACGACCTGAAAACCTACCTCCCTATTGTCTCTCCCGAGTCCCACCAAACCCTCCAGGATGCTGTGACAGGTGTGGAAACCTGGTGTGAGCACAATGGCATGAAACTTTCAAGCAATAAGTGCGTGGTTCTTCAGAGAGGCCGGAATGAGCTGAGATACGTCATTGACGGCTGTGGAATACCTATCGCATCTTCAACGCGTGATCTCGGTGTGATCATGACGGCCAGCCTCGATTTCTCGGCTCCGCGAGTATTTTGATCAACACCATTTTCAGGAGCCTCATCATCAAGAAGCCTGAACCCTACATCCGCTTGTACAAATCTATTGTTTTACCACGAATCGTATATTGTATTCCGGTCTGGCGACCTTATCGAGCTAAAGATACTGGTCTGCTACAAAATGTACGAAGACGTTTTATCCGTAGACTTCGTAGACGTTGCAATATCCTGGATTCAGAAATTGATCTCGTTTCCCTTGACACGCTGTATGACAAATGTGACCTGAATGCGATTATTGCACTCCGGCGAGCCGAGCTCATTGATGATGTTTTCACATTCAGGAGAAACAACCTCAGGAGCTCCGTTTTTGTCCTGCCACCTTCGACGGCACGTCTTGATCGTGTTAACAAATCCTTCACTTGGAGAAGTGCACACGACACGGCGAAGGGGAAAATATCCCCTTCACTTTATACCTAACGTAGTAGGCTCTCCCCCTCCACAACCCCCCCCTTGGACCCCCCTTTAGGAAAACAAAGAGATTCTAATTCTGAATGTTCCCAAAGACCCGTTTCTTTAGTTCTCGTGAAGATCTGCAAAAAAGAAACAGGACTCGCTTCCGTTGAAGACCGATGATATCCAGATGAGAGGTGAGTTGCGGAACTTTTTCGGAAGTTCAGAGACCTTTCATCAAAACAACAATCTCCGCAGCAGGAGAGCATCAAAGGGGGATATCTGTTTTTCATGGAACGGCTTCCAAGTGGGACAATTGGGTTTGATGTAAATCACTCAACAACCGAGGCTCAAGATCATTGATTCAATCTGAGCCTCCGGGAGTGTTGCTGCACAGTGGTTGAAAATCGGACCCCGGGTGAAGGAAATCTTCTGATTGTGAGACCCATTTCCAATCATCTTGAACCCCCATCCAGACTCCATCGTCGGAAAGAGTATCTTTATGATATATTTATCAGAGGTGGAAAAATCCCTTTCATCTTCGTCGAAGTCCCCTCAAACAGGTCGATGATTCTCTTCTGTAGAAGAGGTGTTTTTTTTTCTTTCCGTCGGTCTCGGCCGAATCGTTTTTAAAGCGAAAGTCCGTTCGCGCAGAGGGCGCTCAGGACAGAGTTGACTTCAGATCAAAAACCGTATTTTGAAGCAGAAAAGGGAAGAAACGTAAATAAACACAGTCGGTACTCAATTTCGCACCAATGATGACTTCGGAAGAGGTGTCGAATGGAGCGTGGGGACCAACAGATTGTTTTTTTCGACCCCTTGAATCGCTTTGGAATCTTGTAAGATTAGTTGGACCACGGCTCAGCCACATCAATCCAGCAGCTTCCGTCAACCTCTAGTGCTGCGACTCCGGCCGCACTCACCGTTACCGTGTCGTCTTTTCCGCATCAGGTAGCCATCACGCCGGGTCCCAGAGAAAAATCCAAGATGCAAGTTGCGCAGACAACGAAAATATTCTATTCGACTGCTCAGAAAAATGGGAGCCACCGGAGCAGATGACAAAAAGTTTTTCGCTCCACCACCGAAGGCTTTCTAATCCTCCCAGAAATACTGAAGGTGGAGGGAGGGAGGGGAAGGAAACATGAGACACACAGGTTCTCCTCTTAAACTTCTCACTGACAAGCTCGAGGACGAGTCCGATACGTCTGAAGAATTTTCCGACAGGTCGCGGCCCCCACTCAAGTCTCTTCACTCGTTACTAGGAGGTATGTTTCGTCGGAAGAATTTGGTCACGCCTGCGAGCTCGACTGTTTGGTCCGTCTCGGTTTGTGGTGACATCGAACCCTGTATCAAATCGAATCTACTTTTACAGAAAGCTCGGACGACCGAGCTTTGAATTCGAGAAAATGCTCGCCTCCATTGCTCCCCGCAGCGGGTTTGATTTTGGTTGCAGGGATCGCTTCCGCCGTTTGGTTCGTCTGGTTCAGGAATACGCAAAGTGAGTTTTTCCTCGAAGTTGAATTTATTCGATTCACAGACTCCCTCACACTTCACATGGGATGAATGTTTCGATTAAAACTCTTGAGCGGGCGTCGATCCGGAAGTTCGAGCGTGAACGGTCTGGAGGAGTCCTCATGAATCGAGCGTAGTTTCGACATTCTAGGGTTGGATCGCAATAAAATAAACATGGTGATACAGCCCTGAAATAGCTCTTTCCTCGTCAACTAGTTGACTGGTCGAGTGAAGCTGCCTTGGTTTGGTCTCGTCAGCGCTCTTCCATCGTTCGATCTTTTCTCGAGGCTCAGGATAAGAAAAGTATCTCGCAGAAGGGGACTAATCAAGTGATTTTGGAACCTCCGTGAGAACTTACTGAAGACAAAAACCAGAAAACTTCCCCAACTCTCTTCAAATTTTCGTTGGCGATTAGTAGTCAGAATCAAGTATAGTGCTACCTCGATTATATCAACCCCCGTTTATTTCGCCCCGGATTATATTACCTCTTGTGAGCCAATATCACATCTTCAGTTTGGCCTCTTCAAACGAGTATAAATTTGAAGACATCAATTGGTTGATATAATCGAGGCAGCACTGTCTGTGCCTGTCTAGCTCCCGCGGAGTAATTTCAGTCCGTTGTGATCAGAGAAATCAAAGCGCGGATCTCAGACTTCAATATTTTTTTTTGAATTCATCACTCACGGAATATGAGTCATACTCCTTTCCACTTGAAGAGCCCATTTTGCTCTCAGCAGCTGACAGTCAAATGGAATCTCATGTGGAGTTCACCTTCTTTCAGGCCCCGATCTATCGGAAATAGACGAGAAGATAAACAAGGTGCTCGAAGAATGCCGGTCGAATTTCGGTCCCGATGTACATTACGGCCCCGAAAGCTTGAAAGCTGAAGCGCAAAAGAAGGTGCTCGTCCATGGCATGTTTGTCCTCCATAACTTCAAGTACGAGCGATACAACAAGAGCATCATCTCCACGCCAGGTGAGACTTCAATACAAGATTCTCCAGACTCCTAAAAGTCGCGTCTTGAAGTCGATGCGTGGGATCTGAGCATGAAAAAGGAGCTCGCAGTGCCTCCATACTCGACTTGAATAGGAACACAATCCATTGGTCGAATGTATCGACAAAAGTCCGCGGCATGTCTCTCTTGGAAATGACCTTGGTACCTTCTGAAGTTCATTAGACCAAGTAAGACTAACGGTCACGGTTTATGGTTCGTGAATACGCCTCGATCAAATCGTAGGTTATCGTTTCTGATATATCACGGATATATCTTCCACGCGTTCCTCGAGGATTCTTCTTCGACTGCTCTCTACTCATCATTCGCGTATTTCGTGGCGCACGGATCATCACGCAATATGATGCATACGCTAACCCACAACATTTTTTCTAAAACCTCCTGTCCAAAAATCGTTCAGTTTCGCGCCACACGAGGTGGTATCTCACGAATGACGACTCGTTATCGAAGTAGAAAAATGCTCAAGTCGCCCTCGCCACAAAGGTCACCAAACAACGAAGTTGCCGTGAAGTCTGCTGTGATCTAATTCAACTTCTGCGACTCCAATTCATCGTTCACAACGCCCTTCCTCTGACGCGCAGAAACATATTCGAATGGAGAAAGGAGGATTCCCCGAAACGAATCTCATCCGCGAAACCCTCGATGTAAATATCGACCCGATGTCGAATCTCATGCCCGGTTTAGTTTCATTCCCAACAAAAAATGGACTAAGCCAGAATGATTTCTTCCGAACGCGTTCTGGGAGCTTCTCTATTTCGTCCGAAGTGTAAATTCTCAAGAGACGAATATCCTAGTTTAGTAACCCTTCTCTTAGACAATTCTCAAATCCACTCGCGACAGTAACGAAAAACCAATATATGTATGAAGAACTTCTCCATTCCTTCAATCGACTCCGTGCTGTTCGCCACGTGTGGTCACTCCCGGATTTGTGTCTCGACAATTTCGTCCCTAATTCTAAAATCTCGAGAACCCCGAAGGGCCGCATACAACGAACCCCTCGTATAACGAACTCCGTCCGTGGATCTTCTCGAAGAACGACGAATTATTGTTTGACTCGGATTTCGAAATTGTCATCAAGATATTATACCAAGCGGTCGCCGAGAAGTTGCGGATGACTCTCGAAAAGAGTTTGTCATTCGAAGATCCATTATACGTGAAGTTCGTTATACGCGGCACCTCAGGGTGATGGAATTCGTTCGCGGAAAGTTTGCTTCCAGAACAGCCATCTTGCATCGAAGTAGATCGAGCCAAGTGAATTCAAATCTAGATCTTCTCAGCTTATTACGCACTCACAATTGTTGTGATGATCGCTACTGAGCGCATGTTGTGGCGAACCCGAGCACACGAGGATGTCACTGAGCAAGAATATCTGTGGTGATTCGCGACCCAATGATTCTTCCAATAATTTCCACGGTAACCTTTGCGCGCCTTCTTTTCACGCTCAGAGCAATGTATTGCAGATGCTTCGTCAGTTACGGTGTGGTTGGAGATGGAGTCATTCAGGGTGCAGGGCGACTTCAATGGCAGTTCGGACGGATTCATACGTTGTGAAACAAAGAGCGTTGTCTGTAGACTGACATTGAAAATGGAGTCGAAAGATGAAGATACGTTGCTGAAATTCTCTGAATTGAAGGTGAGCATCGCGTCAGATTCGTCTTTCATTTATAATCTATACTCATCTATTATGCCAACACTGATTTGAGCTCAATCGTCTCAAATATCTCTAATGTTTCGATCCCTCGCCTAGAAAGAGTATCAAGGTCCTCCTTCTTGTGAGAAGCTCGACTCTCTCTCGGAGAAGTACAAAGTTTCGAAGGAGAAGTTCCTGGAGTACGTCGCAAAGTTCATCGATGGCTTACTCGCTGACGAATACGCCCCCGTCTTTCAGAGATGTTTCGCCGACTCAGCCACGTGAGGCCAAACGAGGAGACCCGTCTCCCATGCCAGCTGATGAGATGCCGATATCTCGCCGACTCAGAGAGCGCCAAGCTCGCTGACAATTCTCGATTTTGAGTCTGCACTGGAACTCCATCGTTTTATAAATTTTTCCGCGAGTTTCCCCGTGGATAGTTGATCGCAGACTTCGCTCCCATAAAACACTTCAATAATTTGCTTCGATGGGAGCTGAGAACTTCAAATGAACGTGGGGACCAGAAGCAGA
Source organism: Neoseiulus cucumeris (assembly GCA_021527715.1). Classification (NCBI taxonomy): domain Eukaryota; kingdom Metazoa; phylum Arthropoda; class Arachnida; order Mesostigmata; family Phytoseiidae; genus Neoseiulus; species Neoseiulus cucumeris. The sequence goes on along the minus strand of JAJSRV010000079.1, from coordinate 395,325 downwards.
GAGACTGAATCCCTGGGAATTTCAGGAAACCCCATTCATACATCAACTTGTGACGTTTGGAGATCCGTAAATTCTCTGAGACGAAGGGAGCGAAGCTTTCGATTTCCGAGTCGTCATCTTGTGAGCAACAATGCCGTCACTCGAGAAGTCCCTCTCGGAGAATTCTTGATTTGAAAAACTTAATACAGAAGCGTTTGGAAGTGAAAATGTGAGCCAGAGATCCCCGCAAAGCTATGTGTGTAAGAGGCAGCTGGGGAGGAGTGACAGATTCTCGATTCGCGATAATATTCTCCTGAAGCATTTCATTCGAATCAATTTCGTCGTTTCTGAATTTTTGCATCATAGGATTACAGCCCGGTTGCCCTGAAACGCAGTAGCCCTAAAACCCAATATCCCCAAAAATCAGCCCGCCAGTTTGGCGGTTTAGAGCGATGCAAAACACGCGAGAAGTATCCTGGAGTCCTTCGGAGGTCACATGACAAATAAGCACTCACGAGCGCAACTTTCTGCGCATGAACGCATGAGATTTTTTTTTGAACGAAGTGCCTTTTGTTTGAATCGATGAAAACACAAGGGCTACGCCCTGTCTGTGTATGCATTTTCGAAAAACATCCATTTGATAAGGAGGTGGCAACCGGTCATCGTACTCATACGAAGCACTTTAGAATTACAACTCGGCTATTCGTTATCGCCATGTGATTTCCAAACAAGTTACTCCTTGCACGATTTCGATCATCGCTCTAAACCGCCAAACTAGCGGGCGCATTTTTAGGGATATCGGGTATTAGGGCTACTGGGTTTAGGGATGCCGAGGGTCGGTACTGTGAGCATGCATTTTTTGCGGAATCGGGTTTTGGGGCTACTGGGTTTTAGGGCAATCGGGTGCACACCCATCATAGTGCTAAGGAAGAGAAGAAGAAACTCTTCAGGCCCTTACCGTGATGCTCATGAGGTCAATCTCATCGATTCTCAAGAAGTCTGGGGCACCGAGCAGTTTCGTGGTTTGTTCGGTAGTTTTGTTTGTTCGAGTTTCCAACAAAAATTCTATTGACTGAAAATAAGCGGTAGCGAGCACATACGCTTTCCCGATGTCCTGTTATGATCCTGCAAGTTCCGGGATACTAATTTCTCGATGTTTCCAAGTTTTCCGGGAGAATGTTCCCAAAGGCCCGTCTCTTTAGTTCTCGTGAAGATCTGCAAAGAAGAAACGGGGCTCGTTTCCGTTGAAGACCAATGATATCCAGACGAGAGGTGAGTTGCGGAACTCTCTTCGAACTTCAGAGACCTTCCATCAGAACAACAATCTTCGCAGCAGGAGAGGATCAAAGGGGGATATCTGTTTTTCATGGAACGGCTTCCAAGTGGGACAATTGGGTTTGGTGTAAATCACTAAACAACCGAGGCTCAAGATCATTGATTCAACCTGAGCTTCCGGGAGTGTCACTGCACAGTTGTCGAAAATCGGACCCCGGGTGAAGGAAATCTTCTGATTGTGAGATCCATCTCCAATCATCTTGAACCTCCATCCAGACTCCATCGTCGGAAGAGTATCTTGCTGATATATTTATCAAGGTGGAAAAATCCCTTCCATCTTCGTCTAAGTCCCCTAAAACAGGTCGACGATCCTCTTCTGTAGAAGAAGTGTTTTTTTTTTCTTACCGTCGGTCTCGGCCGAATCGTTTTTAAAGCGAAAGTCCGCTCGCGCAGAGGGCGCTCAGGACAGAGTTGGCTTCAGATCCAAAACCGTATTTCGAAGCAGAAAAGGGAAGAAACATAAATAAACACAGTCGGTACTCAATTCCGCACCAATGATGACATCCGAAGAGTTGTCGAGTGGAGCGTGGGGACCAACAGGTTGTTTTTTTCGACAATTCGTAAAACCCTCACCAAGATCCTCCCGCGATCAGGAACGCTGAAATCTCTAAGATTACGTTTTTTCACACCGCGGAACACGATCTAGGTGATCTTGAAGGGATCCGTCAGGGTAGGGCATTTATCCGGCAAGAGCCTTTGTAGCGGTCTCGTACTCGACAGGGCACCTCGATAAAAGTTCTCGCCGGCACCGAGAACGATCGATCCGGTTCGCGACGCGGTATCTGCAGCACGAAGAGCAAACCCGTCTCCTTCGTCAGCTCCGAAAGGGTAAGCCGTGTCTGTTGGGCAACTCCCAAAGTCACCTTACCCATCGCTGCTCGTCGAACCAAACAGTTGAGCAGCGCCGTTCCGGTGTTCCCGCCCGAACGACTTCAGAGAGACTTGCCGACACGACGTCAAGTGTTCTAAATTCGGTTCCAAGAGGTAAATCGAAGCGCTCCACCCAGAAAGACGAACAACTGCTTTGATTGTAGATCCAGACTCCCAACAAGCGCCAGATGAGTCGACAGATGTCCACTGCAGTCGCTATCGAAAACTCTCGGGGTCACCACCCAGTGGCGGATCCAGGAATGGCTCGAGGGGGGGCGGTTGAAGATTTCAAGTGTCCCCGAAGTAATTTTCCCTTTGCGAAGACACGATTGGAAACTGATTTTTTATCCTTGAGTTCGTTGCTCAAAAAGAGTTGTCTCAATCCTTGATGATTTCTGGAACTGCTTCTGCTGATCTGTATATTCCGCCCGGGAGGCCAGACTCGTGGGGGGATCCGCCACTGTCACCACCAGACAATTCTGTACACAGCGGGTGCCTCGATGATTCATGGCGGTTGAGAGCCACAGCGAACGAAACGAAAGAACAAACAGCTACAATGAATCGAGCCGCTATTCGAAGCTTCAACACAATTCAATTCATCGTTTATCCGAGAGAATCATAAATAAAATGGAAACTCGACAGCTGAAATGCTCCCCTCGGGCAGCCCTCTTTTATTTGATAGTTTTGTAAAAAGCCGTTTCCAGACATGATTTGGGAGAGGGGTTCTTCAGAGTTTCCCGAAGAAGCTTCAGGGGTTTCCGCGGGGGAAGAAGGTTGGGAACCTCTGCTCTTGTTGACTGAGCCTCCTAACAACTTGCGGCAACCTCGATTTTCAACACTCTTCAGTAGGGCAACCAGAAGTATGCAAATGCAGACAAAAGCCCATGTGCGCATATTTTGAAGATTTCGCTCCCGATATGCGCCGAAAAACTGCATTTTTCGGGATGCGGGAACATCTCTGGAAACTTGTGCTCATATAATTTGTGCTCGCTTCAGATTGTGATCTTTACGAGTAAGACTTCCGAATTGAAGACAGGGTCTGAGTTCCCATAATCTCGACTCCCAATGTCAAATGTGGCGACAATTATGGGATGGAGGGAGTATTTCAAAAACTTTGTTCGAAAGCGTTCCCAGAAGCCCAGAAAGCGTTCACACTCTTTGCTTTCCCTGAAGTTCGCGCCGGCTGTGTCCTGTGATGTTGGGAAGTCGCTTTCTCCACAAATTGTAGCTCTCCGAGATAACCGACGATCATATTTGCTTGAAAATCTTGAGGTTTCACATTCGTGGCTCACAAGAAGATAAATTACAGGGGTTACATCAAGTGTTACGTTCGACGTTCGAAGCTCGCATACTCGAATTGCATATCTTGCGATTTTCTTTCGACATGCATATTTTCCGTTTTCACATGCATTTTTCGCGTTCTTTTCCCAATCATTACAGTCGGTTTCTTCTTGGAGATTGTGATCTTCTCTGACAGAGAATAAGCAACTACAAAAGGACTCAGGCAATGAGGGACTCAACACGATACAACGAAGGGGTTTGTTCTTCTTCCCTTCACTCTGAGGGTGTGTGTACCCAATTCATTCCTGGTCTCCCGATTTAGGATGTCCGTGTGCTTCAGCCGTAAGTGAGAGTCTCCAAATCAAATTGTGATCAGAGGGAGGAGCGACTGTGAGCCAAGATTCTTGTCAAGAAACCTCGTGATTGGTAGCCCGGGATCCCGCAGAAGAATTCGAAATGCAAAACGCGCAGACGACGAAAATATTCTATTGGACTGCTCACGAAAGATGGGAGCCACCAAAGAACTGGATAAGAAGTCTTCCGTTCAACTAACGAAGACTTTCTAAACTCCCTGGGAATACTGTTGGTGGAGGGACGCAGAGGAAGAAAACATGAGATACACAGGTTCTCCTCTCAAACTTCTCACTGACAAGGTCAAGGACGAGTCCGATACGTCTGAAGAATTTTCCGACAGCTCGCGGCCTCCACTCAAGTCTCTTCACTCGTTACTAGGAGGTATGTTTCGTCGGAAGAATTTGGTCACGCCTGCGAGCTCGACTGTTTGGTCCGTCTCAGTTTGTGGTGAGATCAAACCCTGTATCAAATCAAATCTACTTTTACAGAAAGCTCGGACGACCGAGCTTTGAATTCGAGAAAATGCTCGCCTCCATTGCTCCCCGCAGCGGGTTTGATTTTGGTTGCAGGGATCGCTTCCGCCGTTTGGTTCGTCTGGTTCAGGAATGCGCAAAGTGAGTTTTTCCTCGAAGTTGAATTTATTCGATTCACAGACTCCTTCACACTTCACTTGAGATCAATGTTTCGATCAAAACCCTCGAGCGGGCGCCGATCAGGAAGTTCGAGCGTGAACCGTCTGAAGAAGTCGTTATGAATCGAGCGTAGTTTGAGGATTCTAGGGTTGGATCGCAATAATATAAACATAGAGATACAGCCCTGAAATAGCGCTTCCCTCGTCAACTAATTGACCGATCGATGCGAGATGCCACAGTGTTCAACCGAACTTGGTAGTCAGAATCAAGTACATTGCTACTTTGACTATATCAACCTCGATTATATCAACCCCCGTGTATTCCGCCCCGGATTATATTACCTCTTGTGACCCAATATGGCGCCCACCCAACCCACTGTGCGACCCACTGTGTAACCCACTGTGTTTCCTCAGTGTGGCCCACTCTTCGGCCCAGTGCGATCCCGCATGACCCGCTTCGTGGTTCTCTGTGATGCTCTCTCGATTATATCAACCTCGACATCAATTGGTTGATATAATCGAGGCAGCATTGTATGTGCCTGTCTAGCTCCCATGGAGTAATTTCAAACTGTTGTTATCAGAGATATCAAAGCCCGGGTCTCAGACATCAATATTTTTCTTGAATTTATCACTCACAGACGATGATTCATTCTCCTTTTTACTCGTGAAGCTCATTTTGCTCTCAGGAGCTGACAGTCAAATGGAATCTCATGTGGAGTTCACCTTCTTTCAGGCTCCGATCTGTCGAAAATAGACGAGAAGATAAACAAGGTGCTCGAAAAATGCCGGTCGAATTTCGATCCTGATGTGAGATACAGCCCCAAAAACTTGAAAGCTGAAGCGCAAAAGGAGGTGCTCGTTCATGGCATGTTTGTCCTCCATGAGTTCAAGTACGAGCGATACAACAAGAGCATCATCTCAACGTCAGGTGAGACTTCAATACAAGATACTCCAGACCCCTATAAGTCGCGTTTTCTTGAAGTCGATGCGTGGGATCTGAGCATGAAAAAGGAGCTTGTAGTGCCTCCATACTCGTCTTGAATAGGAACACAATCCATTGGTCGAATGTATCGACAAAAGTCAGCGATATGTCTCTCTTGAAAATGACTGTGGTTCCTTCTGAAGTTCATTAGACCAAGTGAGACTAACGGTCACGGTTTATGGTTCGTTAACGCCTCGTACGCCTTTCCTGGGACCAAGGGAGCAGAATTGTTGTACTTCGTCATCCATGCAACGTTTTCTTGTGGAATTTGTCCAGCGGGAATGCGATCAAACTCGACCACCAAGAAACCGATTCAACTCCGGTTTCTTCAAGGAGCTTGCTTTACATCAAAAGTTCTCATTCAAGTTTCGAGTCATCAACGATTTCCATGAGGCGTCAACGGAACCGACTTCCAGACCCCCTAACAATGCAGAAAATCACTACAAATAAGCGTTTATTTTCGTTGAAGCGGTCGATACAGGGTCGGTCCTCGGCAATAAAAGACGTCGTTTCATGCTCGTTCAGAAACATCTCTCAACTCCTCTCCGAAAGGGTTGTCAGGCGGAGGATTCACTTTAAGCGAACCAAAATCCGGGATTGTATGTAAAAATCGGATGCGACAGTCGGGGCAGCCGCTGTTCTGCGAGTTTCCAGCATAGATTTCGGGGGATGCACCGATTGTTGATGAATTGAAGGCGATTGAAGGGGAAGAAGGAATACGACTTCGCGGGCTTTCGAAGTCTCAAGGAGGCCTGTTGCGGTTTGAATCATTCCTCTAACAACGAGATTGCCGTTTGAGTCGAGTTTCCGACGAGCGGCGAATCTGCCTCTAAAGGATATTGGACTATCTGAAACAGTTGCGGCTCTGATCACGGCATTGGCAAACATGAGTTTCCAGGTAGATTTTGCCTTCGATACACTTATTTTCTGCCACCGGTATTTCATTCAGAGCATGCTCTTGACTCATACAAAGCGTGATGAATAATAAAACTCCCAAAGAGCATAAGTCAAATCGGTCTTGCGCTCAAATTTTTCCTCGCTCTATTCGGCCAAACAGCCATGAACAGTCTAAAAAGAGCTAGCAAAAGAGCTAAAAAGAGCGAGCAAGAGAATTGCGCGAAACACCGATTTGAGCGGGAGCGCGAATTGAGTGAGAACTCGGTTTGAGCGGGAGCTCGACCGATCTAACGAACGCTGTGGTACTGTGACACAAACCAGCCTCTTCCAGTCGCGGCTCGTCACACTCCCAGTTAAGCATTGATTCTCCGAGATTGTCGAAGACCCTAGAACACGGGCGCAAAGATTACGCTCAACGTCGTCGTGGTGTGGTGACTTCTGGGGGCCTCACTGCCAGTGCCGCTCGATGCGCTCGTGGACAGTTTCGATTGCGGCTGCTGCAGCTGCAAGGATTCGATATACCGCAAACTATATGGTCGATCTTTGCTCAATTATGTCCTCGCGCACCTCGTCGCTAGCCCTCCGGCGTCGCTCGCGTCCCTGGCTGTGGTTCGTACCACGCTAGTGTCTCACTCGACCTGCTTTAGCTCAAATGGGGCTCTCGCTGGAATGGATCGTTCGCCCAGAACGAATCACCGCTCAAATTGGCTTCTCGCTATAGTCGGTCTTTCGCTCAAATCGGTGCTTCGCCCGAATTGGTCTGGCGCTCAAATTTTTCCTCGCTCTATCCGGCCGAAACAGCTCATCACAGCCAGAGCGACCCGAAACGTCCACGGAAAGATCTCGTGCTTCCCGGGAGCGCCGACGGAATGCTTCATCTGAAGTATCCGTATGCACCAGTACGCCATTTACTGGTAGCGATCTTTCAGAGAGAAACGCTTTAAATGCTTATTCGCCCGCCAAAGTAAATTCTCCGGAGGATGGAGAAATGTTTTCGAGGGACTCTCAGTACAAGTTCATATGGGAACGCGCAACTTCTCAATTTCTTCGGATGTTCTATATGATAAACTTGCGGAGGAGCTATTATTTCCGTCCATATGCCGCGGAGTCGGTGGTCAAATCCGATCCGATGACGCGAATTCCGTGCGGTCGACGCCGTACACAATGTGAATATTTGAAATTCGGAGGAGACACCGACGCAGTGCAACGCCCCACCGTGTACTCTACATGGCAATGAAAATTCTTCGATTTCTTGTGCGTGACGGTTTACAGAAAATGTATCGTTGTTTGCGATCTACAGAGAAGATAAAATCTCTGATAACAAACCTGTACAAAACGGGGCGAGCAATGTTGACGTTTTGAAATACCCTACTGATCACTTTACTGCACACAAGTGCTCCTGCCTCTGAGCAAAGGGGATGGAATGAGAGAGCATCTCAATAAACAAGCGGAGGCCACGCGAGTTGAACTCGAAGAGATAACGCTCAACTCCATCGAGACCTCCTTAAGTGACCTGACGCAGATCAGAGTGAATACGTTCAATCCCTGGATCCCTTCCAGGCTCAATTCGAACGTGGATCTGCAACTTAAACTCGAACTGTACTCATGCGGTGTGTATGTTGTAGATTACCGTATTTCCTCTAATATAAGAGCATGCTCTTCTACTCTTCAACCCCTTTCGGAGAGTGCTCCTCTATTAGAGAGAGCTCTTCAATTCGAGGTTTCGCTTTTATTTTCCAATGCGTGTTGTCGCACGCAGATATCATATATTTGATAATTTTCATTTTAAAGAAGAATAAAAGCTCAGCTGGAGAACGATTAGCTATGCCAGAGAGGGCGACGAGGAGGGCTCGGCTTATAAGCAATCCGAGTCCGCTTCGTCGCCACTCGTTCCGATGTCGCTGGAGCGGCAGTCGTCGCCGGCAGTTAACCTAACTGTGACGTGTCCTTAATCTAAGGAACTGTAAGCGACATGTTAATCGACGATGCGACATAAAGCCCTCATGGCCCATGTTTATCTTGATACTTCTCAATAATTGTCATCGCTAGTCCTGTCCAATTGTTATCGCATATACGGCCTTTGCTTGTTCGCGATCAAATGTTAATAAATGAATGAATGTGTCTAAGATTCTCTTTTTTTCGATGGTTACTGAGAGGCGGCTCAACAGCTCCCAAACTCGTTTGGATCGCTTGACCGTAGGTATCGATTGTAGAACGAGTCAGAAACTGAGTTGAATTCGGGAAAAGTTGAACAAGGCTTGGTGCAACTAAAGAAAGTATTCCACTGAATGTCGTGCATGTGAATGTTCCGCCCCGAGATTCCGCAAATTCGTCGCTGTTCGGCTCTCCTATAAGAGAGTGCTCATCGATTTTTCAAGCTCTCCGGAGAGTGCTCTTCAATTGGAGAGAAAGTTGTATTAGAGTAAACACGGTGTGTCAATAAATCCAATAGAGGAATCAGTCATTGACGTCCGGAGTTGGCGAAAATTCACGAGGCCAGTCCGGAGTTCGACCAGTCTCAGCTGAGGGCTAAAATCGGCCTTAAAATTCTTAACAGCGTTGAAGTGTCGACACAGGAAGCCGCTTGGTATCTTTTACGCCAGCCTATGAGCTTCGCATCGCGATCTGTATTGATTCCAACTATGCGGCCCTAGGAAAGATACAATGGCTCGGTGTGTTGGAGGAAACTTTACCACGCAACACCACTGATATAAGCCTCAAATCAATAATTCAAAAGTATGGAGATCGTCAACCTTCGTGGCGTGATTCAATCAAGACACACGACCTCCACATTTGAGAGCACATCTTCATCTTGAGAAAACATCGTCACAATTGGAAACTAAAAAATTTGGAATACCCGAAAATTTGGTTAGTATGAAAAATCTCATTGTCAGTTGTTATCTAATTCAACTAAGGCGACTCCAATTCATCGTTCACAACGCCCTTCCTCTGACTCGCACCTCCGGGGACTTGAACGCGTTCTCGTGCCAAAATAGAAATCCCCGAAGTCTTCGAACTGAATCACTGAGGCTCCTCTGACATCAACGGGGCGCTCGTCAGAATCTCGTCTACCCACCGAGAGCTGATAAGTTTCGCTTTCGGCAAACTGTCATAATAAATCAGCTGGTACGAAATAAGTTGAGTGACTTCTTCAAAATCTCATTACGACATCAAGGAACCCGGCTCGAACTCCAACGAATGAGTTGGGAGCGAGGCGCTATCATTCAACCAAAGGATATCTTGTGCCGGGGCTCATATTCTATGTTTTCTCCGAATGCACGCACTGAAATGGACGGAGCGTTCACAACATTAGCCGTACGGACTTTTTGATCGGTCAGATAGGAATCCTTCTAGTTCTTTTTTTTAACAGTAAGTGCATTTATTGATAATCTTCGTCGAAAAACTCTTTCCGCGAGGGCATTCGCCCTGTTTGCGAATTCGCTGTTTATGTACATCATTTCCTAGAGAGGGGTGGGGGGGGGATCGGCATCACTCCGTTTCGTAATTCAAGTATTCACGAAGATAAATAATCAGATCTACTATTTGAACTTTTCCGCTATATCAGCATGGGTCGACACAAGTTGCTTTATCTTTTTTTCATCACGGAGGGTTTATCCTGGGTAATGCTACCGTCTAGTTCCTTTTGGAGATCGCGATACAGCAGCAAATATCCGTTCATATAAAATTTGTCCGAGCGCGTCAATCTAGTTCGTATCAATCTCAAGGATAGTGTTCCATCACGACAGGGGCGATCACGGTGCTGGCCATTCAAGATCTCGTCCGTATATCTCGGGTTTCGAACATTGCATTCTGTCAGAAGAACCTGCACGTACAGGGATTTGAGCGGGAGTGTTTGCAGTGCTGAGTATAGTTCTGTAGATCTATCTGTACGACGTCCCCTCGCGATCCGTCGAACAACTCTATTCTGTAATTTTGCAATCGGATCCAGAGTGGTCTGAAACGCTGAGTAGAACGCAAGGATCCCGTATCTCAAATGGGACTCGAAAAGAGCCCTGTAGGCAATCACACACGATTTTCTATCGATTACGCGGCTTAGTTTTGTTAGTGGCGGCGGCGACATGCAGTTTTACAAGTAGCTTTCCCGAATGAGATCTCCATTCTAGTTTTTCTGTCTACGATGACACCCAAGTATCGCGCTTCAGTTACATTTCGAATTTGTTCACAATCGCAAGACTCAACTTGCGAACGTGAGTCGCATGACGGGCTGTGAATCTTGACTGGAGGTCTCAAGAGGTTGTGTCGTAATTTGAATATCATGTACATACATCGATTTGGCGGCATTTAATAGTTCTTATCGCTTATGCGCATGTTGTCCGTGAAAGAGGCATTCAAAGATATTTGTATGAAGAAGGGATGATTCCCCGAAACGAATCTTATCTGCGAAACCCTTCGTGCAAATATAGACCCCGATATCGAAGCTCATGCCCGGCTTAGTTTCATTCCCAACAAGGACCAGGATGATTTCTTCCGAACGCGTTCTGGGAGCTTCTCTATTTCGCCCGAAGTGTGAATTCTCAAGAGACGAATATCCTAGTTTAGTAACCCTTCTCTTACATTAGACAATGCTGAGATCGACTCCCGTCAGCACTGCACCTTAGCACTGCTACCTCCAAATCGATGAGTTGTTGTTTATAGCGTGTGGAATCAACAAACGGTTTCACCCGGTTTCAGGAGTTCGTAGTGAATTACACCGCGTTGGTCCCACCACACACACAGCAATATCTTTTTTGCGAATCTGTTCGGCCTTGTAGTCGCTTCGGCTGGTTCCCCGGGGTTAACCCACGATGCTTCTCGCTTTGGGTTGTCGAACAGGATCCACTTTGGAACTTTTTCAGAATATGCCCGGCGACTTAAATCACAAAGCGCCAACACGCCATCGCTGAAGCTAGGATGTGTTTTCTGCACGCGTAATCCCAGGAAACTGCTTGCGCATGCCGCTCGCTACGCTCGCGGTGTCAATGATTCCGCCTGCACCAGCCACTGCTGTGAATTGCGCCGGCATTATTCTCGTCCCAGTCGCCACTTCCGTGTTTACACCCAAGTCTAACTCGGCGGGGCCAACCGAAAGAGAGCCCCATTTCGAAACGACTCCGCGGACTTCGAAATGGTTTTCTGAGTTACGTTGAGCTGTCGGGCGAGTTCTGCTTGGGTTTGGGAGTTGTTTTCTGCCAATGCCTCCAGCTGGTCATCAACAAACTTTTTCTCTCGTTTCGAATGTCGAATGTCGAACTCGGTTCGTTTCGAATGTCAAAAACTCCCTCATCGAATTTTTCGTACCAACTGTAGCACTGTGAACGCCCCGAAGCATGGTGCCCGAATGCTTCCACGAACAAGTTGTTAGCTTCTCGCGCGTTTTTCTTCAAATGGAACAGGAACACCAGGGCTTCCCGCTGAACGACGTTTTCCGGCACGTAAGAGCTCATTTTTAGAGGATCACCGAAAATTTGCTGTACTGAACTTTCCCGTTTCAACTGGTATCTCGAGTAGCCGCCAATGATAACGCCGTAAGTTCGGCGCGAAAATTCAAATCACGGCCGAGTCTAGCGCCACCCGACCAAAATGTCCGGTGTCATAAGTATACACCTGGTACACTCGCACATCTCTACCGGCTCGGCGTCTTCTCCACACTTACGCACACCTTGTCTTCCCTCTCCACTATCTCTTTTCTCATTCTGGATCCTTGCTACAGCGTAGGTGGAACCGAAAGCTCTCCGTCTGTTACACTAGGTACTGGTAGGAAAATTCCACCGTAGGTAGTGGCAATCCTTGTATCTCTCGGTTTCGATCTGTCTTGTGATCCGGAGAAGGTTGAGAGAAAACCATAACTCCGCTCTTCTGAGGATTAAATTTGATGAACCTGTCCTTCCAAAATTCGGATGTCACCTCTAGAAGAGTTTTCATATCACTGAAGTTATTTGTCATGAGAACCAAGTCGTTTACAAATAACAATCCAGGAATCGTGAAGGATTTCTTCTCCTTTACGTCCCAGAAGTTGCCTTTTCTCGCGAATCTGAATCCAATCTCCGTCGTCAGGAGTTGTCGCTCCAGATCCGCGATATATAGGCTGAAGAGAATGGGCGACATGGGACAACCTTGCCGAAGCCCGATCGGTACGGGAATTTCCTCGGAGGTATGGTCCCCGTGTTCTATGAAAATAAAGGTTTCTTCATACAGGTGTCTGATGAGCTCGATCAGTGCCAAGCTCATTCCTCTCTCTTCTAGGGTCCGCCATAGCTTATTGCGATTGACTCGGTCATATGCTTTGGTGGCATCTAGAAATACGCAGATGAGACCAGTCTTTTGGTCTCTCGCGCTTTCTATCACCGATGTTAGGATGAAAATGTTATCCTCCCCTCGCCGGTTTTTTCTGAACCCGTTCTGCATCTCTGACAGCTGTTCGGTTTCCTCCATCCATTGTTGTTTACGTCTTGTTGTTGTCTCTGGATGGCAACTTGGGCTCGTGGAGGGGTTGACGAAATTTCGGATCAAATCGATCAAGTCCATTGTATTTTTCACCTGTGTGCTTCACGAAAGCAGCCATGAACAGTCTAGTCTTTATCAAAGGCTTGACTGAGTCGTGAATATTAAACTCGAAACATGAACCATGATCCGCTTTCGTACTCATCTACATCTCTGTGGGACTACAACGCAGCAATGCACTTCGGCTCACCGAACGGAATTCTCCGTTTCTCCACTCACTTCAGTGAAAGGCCTGGGATTTTGTTGTATAGGTTTTGTTGTTGTCTTCCCAATATGTTTGTGAACACTTTATGCAGGACGTCGGATTCCGTTATGGGTCTGTATGTGGACAGATTCCCATTCATTGAGTTTGGTTTTTCAAGAAGTGAGATTCTTCCTATCCTCCATTCAGTCGGCACTTTATGTGTGCCTTCGAGAATTCGGTTAAATTCGTTGGATATATACTCATATCCAAACTCACTCAACTCTTTGACGACTCGCGCCGGTATTTTATCTAGTCCCGTTGCTGATATCCGGGATATTTTCGCCATGGTGGCTTTCGCCTCAGATTCGGTTACGATAAAATCCACCGGTGGTCTTGATAGCAGAATGCATTTGATAGTCTGGTCTGTATCAGTTGCTGTTTCCATCAGGGTATTGGCAACTTTCGTGAGATGGCGTTTCATCTCCGTAGTGTTCTCATCCAAACTTCCACCCAAACCCACACACCCTCACCCAAACTCCGGTAGCCCCGCATAGTGGGCAGAGCAGCAATCTCGCACCAAAATAGATCGAGCCAAGTGAATTCAAATCTAGATCTTCTCAGCTTATTACGCACTCACAATTGTTGTGATGATCGCTACTGAGCGCATGTTGTGGCGAACCCGAGCACCCGAATATGTCACTGAGCAAGAATATCAGTGGTGATTCGCTATCCAATGATTGTTCCAATATTTTCCACGGTAACCTCTGCGCGCCTTCTTTTCACGCTCAGAGCAATGTATTGCAGATGCTTCGTCAGTCACGGTGTGGTTGAAGATGGAGTCATTCAGGGTGCAGGGCGACTTCAATGGCAGTTCGGACGGATTCATACGTTGTGAAACAAAGAGCGTTGTCTGTAGACTGACATTGAAAGTGGAGTCGAAAGATGAAGATAGGTTGCTGAAATTCTCCGAGTTGAAGGTGAGCATCACGTCAGATTCGTCTTCCATCTATAATAATCTATACTCGTCTGTTATGCGAACACTACTTCGGGCTCGATCGTCTCAAATATCCCTAATGTTTCGATTCCTCATCTAGAAAGAGTTTCGGGATCCGCCTTCTTGTGAGAAGCTCGACTCTCTCTCGGCGAAGTACAATGTTTCGAAGGAGAAGTTCCTGGAGTACGTCGCAAAGTTCATCGATGGCTTCCTCGCTGACCGATACGCCCCCGTCTTTCAGAGATGTTTCGCCGATTCAGCCACGTGAGGCCAAACTAGGAGAGAGACCCGTCTCCCATGCCAGCTGATGAGATGCCGATGCCTCGCCGACTCGGAAAGCGTCAAACTCGCTGACAATTCTCGATTTTGAGTCTGCACTGGGATTCCATCGTTTCATAAATTTTTCCGCGAGTTTTCCCCCGAAATGCTGATCGCAGACTTCGCTCCCATAATACACTTCAGCAGTTTGCTCCAGTGAGAGCTGAGAACTACAAATGAACATTATCATCATCGCGGACAGTGGCCAATTTCGCCGAATTCGGTGGACAAAAACAAAAGTCGGGATCTCGGGTTTTTGAATGTGTCGTGTTGTTCTCCGATACCTAGAAGTCCGGAAGCCACAATTTTTTTCGAACCCAACTCGTTTTTCATGCCTGTTTCAGGCCCCGCAACATGGGGAAATCGGCATCTCGCAGACCGTCTATTTCCGTCGTTGACCTTCTGAGCAAAAAATTAACATAAAGTAAGACACCCTCCGCAAAAGTGTCGCTTTGATCAGTCTCTGTACATCTGAAATGAGTCACCCAGCCACTAACTTGCTCAGTCCTCGACCCCCAAGTATTCAAATGAGTTCGATGAAGAAAAAGAAAAATTGATAAAATAATTGATTTTAGCTGAAAAATCAATTATTTTGACCAATGTGGGAAACACATTTGGCATCATTCGGCAAGCAAGAGATAGGTCCCATAATGTGGTCCATTCTGTCCCGAATCAGAGGCAATTCGCACATTTTTGCGGAAAGGGTCTTGCCAGAAAAGGCCAAAATCGCGCCCCCTCTCCGATTCTTGATTTGAGTACATGATTTTGTTCTTCATCACGAGAGAGGTCTCCGGCCGAATTTTCAGCTCTCTACACCCCTCCTGTATCGAGTAAACCGCTAGAAACAAGAAAACTGAAAATGCGCATAACTCGAGAACCGTCTGATCTACAGAGTCGAGCGACAATTTTTTGGAAAACTCTCCTCTAGAACTACTTGTGAAAAATATCAGATCGGTTGAGTCACCAAAAATCAACCGAAAAATATCGAGAAGTAGTTTTTGGCGATTTTTTTCCCCTTGATGCTGTCGAGGCTCAGTCACCTTTTCCCAACTCAGAATGTAGTCTCAACACGCCCCTATGTACTCAAGAAGTTTCATCGAAATCGATGCGGGCCCGATAGTTCAATAATTTTTTTCTGAAGCGGGCGAGGGTTTTTCTGTAAAATGAGGCATACTAAAAATCAACTCAATATACGTTTATTCAATCGGGTTTGATTCGCTATAAATATGAAGAAAGAAAGAGAGTATTAGGATAGAAGGTAGGTGGAAGTATACGCATATAGGCTCTATGCGTATATTCCATTCGGTGAGGGTTCGCTTTCTAGAGCACTCAACGAAGTGACGAGCGGACAGGCTGCGGCGTGGTATCTGCCGCAGTGTTCAGAGCATCGTAGGCATCGACAGCCCGCTGACGGTTCGTGGTAGCCCGCTGTCCGGCAAAGTTTGAAATGGAACCCGTGGACTGCGAAGCGGGTGGTGATGTGGCGGTTCGAGCTGCCGCACTCCTTCCACTTTTCCTGAGTCATCGCGTAGATGCTGAAGACCTCGGGGTCGACCAAAGCGAACTTCTCCTCCCATCTCTCAATGCAGGTCGTGTACGCCTCCGTCGCCGAGAGAGTGAAGCGCTTCTTGAAGTCTTCGATGAGGAGAGGTGAACCGGCGGTATCAGGTACGCGAGTCTGCACAGCGTGTTTATGTGAAGGCCGAGCGCGCGTTTGATGTATGAGGCCTTCAGTTTGTTCAGCGTCTCGAGGTTAGCCATGGTTAGGTGGTCCCAAATAGTTTCAATGTTGTACGAAATCACCGGCGCGACCTTCAAGTTGAAAAGGCTCATCGCGGTCTTCAGAGAGAGCTGTTGAGGTGATTTAATTGAGTGTATGGCGATTCTGCATCGTTCGATAACGTGGGCGGTGAATGATCTCCCGTTGGACGGTATTGTAACTCCGAGGTATTTGAAGCTGTTGGTGAACATCAGCTGATGGTCCTCCAGGTGTAGTTTGTCCTCTGCTGATAGTCGGCCCCCTCTTCGGAATTTGACAGCTTCCGTTTTAGTTTCGTTGATGCTCAGCCCGAGCTTACGCGAATGCGTCTGCAGGCGTCTGGACCTGGATGCGGCACTTCCCATAGATGACGACATCGTCTGCGTTGAGGATCACTTTTATCCGTCCTTTGACCCCCATGACGACTTCTGGGAGGTTTCTCAGGAGCACAGAAAAGAGAAGGGGGCTGAGGGAATCTCCCTGCGCTAAACCGGACGTTTGCTCGAAGGGTGCGAGTTCCGCTACCCCGTCGTCGATGATTATCTTGTTAGCCTGCAGTATCGCCGCGAGCAGCTGCAGTAGGTTGGTCGGCACCCCAACCTCGGCGAGCATGGCCAGAACCGTGTCTCTAGGTGCGGAGTCGAAGGCCGTCCTGTAGTCGACGAAAACGGCGTACAAGAACTGTCGCGGCTCCAGTAGTGTCTCCCCGATGTCGTCGAGCAGAAGCCTACAAGCCGTTGCGGTCGAACGCTCTCTGCGGAACCCATGTTGCTCATCGGGTATGACGCGCAGCGCTTCAAGGAAGTCTGAGAGCCGAATGGTTAGCAAGCGAGCGAGCATTTTATAACATGAGCTCTTCATCGCTATCCCCCTCCATGAGCCTGGGTCACATGGATTCCCCTTCCCTTTCGGACGGACAGTCAGCAGTGCCTCACGCCATCCCGGCGGGATCGCTCCCGTCTGAAGGCATCGGTTGAAAATCGCCGCCCAACATGGAGCTAGGAACAGCGAATTCCTGAGATGTTCGTTCCTGATCCGGTCTGGGCCAGGAGCCTTATTTGGCTTGCTAGTCATCATGACGTTGAGGACTTCTTCGACGGTGAACTCTGTGTCGATCATCGAGCGTTCTGCGGTGGTGGAAGCGTCCCACGCAGTGCTGATAACGGGGATGATGGCCGGGATTGTATCCTTCGCGGACAGTATCCGCTTGAAGTGCTCAATGAGAGTTTCTCCCGCGATTGGGCACGAGGTTCGTGG
>JAJSRV010000079.1:355895-376930 GCA_021527715.1 Neoseiulus cucumeris | reverse complement strand
TCGATGTTTCCAAGTTTTCCGGGAGAATGTTCCCAAAGGCCCGTCTCTTTAGTTCTCGTGAAGATCTGCAAAGAAGAAACGGGACTCGCTTCCGTTGAAGACCAATGATATCCAGACGAGAGGTGAGTTGCGGAACTCTCTTCGAACTTCAGAGACCTTCCATCAGAACAACAATCTTCGCAGCAGGAGAGGATCAAAGGGGGATATCTGTTTTTCATGGAACGGCTTCCAAGTGGGACAATTGGGTTTGGTGTAAATCACTAAACAACCGAGGCTCAAGATCATTGATTCAACCTGAGCTTCCGGGAGTGTCACTGCACAGTTGTCGAAAATCGGACCCCGGGTGAAGGAAATCTCCTGATTGTGAGATCCATCTCCAATCATCTTGAACCTCCATCCAGACTCCATCGTCGGAAGAGTATCTTGCTGATATATTTATCAAGGTGGAAAAATCCCTTCCATCTTCGTCTAAGTCCCCTAAAACAGGTCGACGATCCTCTTCTGTAGAAGAAGTGTTTTTTTTTTCTTACCGTCGGTCTCGGCCGAATCGTTTTTAAAGCGAAAGTCCGCTCGCGCAGAGGGCGCTCAGGACAGAGTTGGCTTCAGATGCAAAACCGTATTTCGAAGCAGAAATGGGAAGAAACTTGAATAAACACAGTCGGTACCCAATTCCGCACCAATGATGACATCGGAAGAGTTGTCGAGTGGAGCGTGGGGACCAACAGGTTGTTTTTTTCGACAATTCGTAAAACCCTCACCAAGATCCTCCCGCGATCAGGAACGCTGAAATCTCTAAGATTACGTTTCTTCACACCGCGGAACACGATCCAGGTGATCTTGAACGAATCCGTCAGGGTAGGGCATTCAACCGGCCAGAGCCTTTAAAGCGGTCTCGTACTCGACAGGGCACCTCGATAAAAGTTTTCACCGGCACAGAGAACGATCGATCCAGTTCGCGACGCGGTATCTGAAGCACAAAGAGCAAACCCGTCTCCTTCGTCAGCTCCGAAAGGGTAAGCCGTGTTTGTTGGGCAACTCCCAAAGTCACCTTACCCATCGCTGCTCGTCGAACCAAACAGTTGAGCAGCGCCGTTCCGGTGTTCCCGCCCGAACGACTCCAGAGAGACTTGCCGACACGACGTCAAGTGTTCTAAATTCGGTTCCAAGAGGTAAATCGAAGCGCTCCACCCAGAAAGACGAACAACCGCTTTGATTGCGGATCGGAACGCTCAACAAGCGCCAAATGAGTCGACAGATGTCCACTGCAGTCGCTATCGAAATCTCTCGAGATCACCACCCAGTGGCGGATCCAGGAATGGCTCGAGGGGGGGCGGTTGAAGATTTCAAGTGTCCCCGAAGTAATTTTCCCTTTGCGAAGACGCGATTGGAAACTGATTCTTTATCCTTGAATTCGTTGCTCAAGAAGAGTTGTCTCAATCCTTGATGATTTCTGGAACTGCTTCTGCTGATCTGTATATTCTGCCTGAGAGGCTGCGCTCGAGGGGGGATCCGCCTCCTGGGTTCGCCACTGTCACCACCAGACAATTCTGTACACAGCGGGTGCCTCGATCATTCATGGCGGTTGAGAGCCACAGCGAACGAAACGAAAGAACAAACAGCTACAATGAATCGAGCCGTTATTCGAAGCGTCAACACAATTCAATTTATCGTTCATCCGAGAGAATCATAAAAAAATGGAAACTCGACAGCTGAGATGCTTTCCTCGGGCGTCCCTCTTTTATTTGATAGTTTTGTAAAAAAACGTTTCCAGACATGATTTGGGAGAGGGGTTCTTCAGAGTTTCCCGAAGAAGCCTCAGGGGTTCCCGCGGGGGAAGAAGGTTGGGAACCTCTGCTCTTGTTGACTGAGCCTCCGAACAACTTGTGGCAACCTCGATTTTCAACACTCATTACTGGGGCAACCAGAAGTATGCAAATGCAGACAAAAGCTCATGTGCGCATATTTTGAAGATTTCGCTCCCGATATGCGCCGAAAACCTGCATTCTTCAGGATGCGGGAACCTAGCTGGAAACTTGCGCTCATATACAAAATTTGTACTCGCTTTCGAATCGTCTCCAAATTTTCTCCGTAGGTGTTCCAGATTGTGATCTTTACGAGTAAGACTTTTGAATTGAAGACAGGGTCTGAGTTCCCAAAATCTCGACTCCCAATGTCAAATGTGGCGACAATTATGGGATGCGGGGAGTATTTCAAAAACTTTGTTCGAAAGCGTTCCCAGAACCCAGGACGTTCACACTCTTCGCTTTCCCTGAAGTTCGCGCTGGCTGTGTCGTGTAATGTTGGGAAGTCGCTTTCTCCACAAATTGTAGCTCTCCGAGATAACCGACGATCATATTTGCTTGAAAATCTTGTAGCTTTCACATTCGTGGCTCACAAGAAGATAAATTACAGGGGTTACATCAAGTGTTACGTTCGACGTTCGGAGCTCGCATACTCGAATTGCAAATCTTGCGATTTTCTTTCGACATGCATATTTTNTAGTGTCTCCCCGATGTCGTCGAGCAGAAGCCTACAAGCCGTTGCGGTCGAACGCTCTCTGCGGAACCCATGTTGCTCATCGGGTATGACGCGCAGCGCTTCAAGGAAGTCTGAGAGCCGAATGGTTAGCAAGCGAGCGAGCATTTTATAACATGAGCTCTTCATCGCTATCCCCCTCCATGAGCCTGGGTCACATGGATTCCCCTTCCCTTTCGGACGGACAGTCAGCAGTGCCTCACGCCATCCCGGCGGGATCGCTCCCGTCTGAAGGCATCGGTTGAAAATCGCCGCCCAACATGGAGCTAGGAACAGCGAATTCCTGAGATGTTCGTTCCTGATCCGGTCTGGGCCAGGAGCCTTATTTGGCTTGCTAGTCATCATGACGTTGAGGACTTCTTCGACGGTGAACTCTGTGTCGATCATCGAGCGTTCTGCGGTGGTGGTAGCGTCCCACGCAGTGCTGATAACGGGGATGATGGCCGGGATTGTATCCTTCGCGGACAGTATCCGCTTGAAGTGCTCAATGAGAGTTTCTCCCGCGATTGGGCACGAGGTTCGTGGTAGTTTGGGCTGCCATTTGTGCGGAGCTCTCTCGGCTTCCAGAATTATCCGTTGCTCTTGTCGCTCCTCGAACACCTTCTTTTGAGCTTTGTATGTATGCCTGCAGTGAGTCTTCAGGGCAGCAGCGAGTGGCCCGAGTTCGGTGATCGAGGCGGCCAACGCCTTAGCGTGGAGCTGCGCTTGCTTGGCAAGTCTGCATGAATGGTCGAACCACGGGCGACCTGTTTTCTGGGGCCGAATGATCTCGCACGATTGATATATTTCTACGATTTGCTCGTAATATCTGTTCACGTCGAACTCAGGTTGGATGGGTAGTATCTCGTGGGCTCTCATCAGTAGCTTCTCTGTGTTCAGGAGGCGAGCTAGTGGCCGTCGCCTCGGGACCGTGCTGCTGGTGGTTGAGGCACGGAACTCCATCCCGATCGGCAGGTGGGAGCGCAGAACCGTTCCTTCCCTGAGGGGGTGGTCGGTGCCGATGAAACGCTCGTTATCTCGATGCATGTTCGTGGCGAAAATGTCGATCGCCGAGCATCCTCTGTGGTTTTCGAATGTCGGCTCCGGCGTGTCGTTCACAATCCAGCATCCGAAGTCCGACAGCAGGCCGGCGAGTGCTATCGTTCGATTTGACTCCGGGTGGTCAAGACGAGTATTCAAGTCTCCGGCGATGATTAGGTGTTGAAGGGGGCTCACTGCGTGCAGCGCGCGAGTGAGTTTGTCCAATAGAAATATGGTTGATTCTACGTTAGCTGGTCTGACGTAGGTTGCGATGATGTTCGCTTTCGAATTTACTAAAAATGCGCATAACTCGAGAACGCGTTGAGCTACAGAGTCGAATGACATTTTTTGGAAACCTCACACATTGGGCTGATCTCTGACTTTGATTCGGAGTTCCTGGAAAATTAGATTTCGTCATTCTCCCTCAGATGGTCGGGTTAAATCAAGGAAAAATGAAAACACGAGGTATCACAAGCAGCAGGATCACCGAATGGTTTTATTGACATTGATTTCCCTGATTCACTGATCTCCTTTGGCGAAATCTAAACCCGCATGGAGCAACAGTGATTTTTGCCGAACACGCTCGCAGCAGAAGTGGAAAATGTACTTCGGAATACTCGACCTACGACTTACCAATGAATCTCCGCTTCAGCTGTTGATGATTTTCCACTTGAGGATGACGACGACGACTTCCCAATGGGCTACATAAAAGGCCAGACGAACCTCCTTCTTCGCACCCAGAAACAGTCGCGCCATAGAAATTCTAAAAGGGACATGCTCTACATCGACTACGACCCCTCGAACATTACTGTCGACGGTATACGCCGACACTACTGCGAATGCCCGAATGGGATGAGAACGGTTGGATGCTGTTCCCACGTAGCTACCGCCATCTTCTACCTGGCCTTCGCCAGGTATCAGCCTAGAATAGCTCGTCCCGCCTCAGAGCTCACGGATCTCTTTGTGCCTGGACTAGTATGATGACTCAGAACCAGAGGACGACTAACCGAGTGGTTAGAATCCCTCAGGAATCACTTCGCCGATCGCCGCTCTTAGAGTCATCGGTGTTCGCGCCGAATCCGGCAGGGAAATCAATGTCAATAAAACCAGTCGGTCATCTTGGTGCTTGCGAAACCTCGTGTTTTCAATTTTTCTTGATTTAACCCGATCATCCGATCGAAAATGACGAATTTCGATTTTCCAGGAGCTCCGAATCGGAGTCATACATTAGCCCTGCATGAGAGGTTCCCGAAAAAATGTCATTTGACTCCGTAACTCAACGCGTTCTCGAGTTATGCGCATTTTTAGTATGCCTAATTTTACAGAAAAACAGTCGCCCGCTTCAGAAAAAAAATTAAAAAAGTTACGGGCCCCGCATCGATTTTGATGAAACTTCTTGAGTACATAGGGGGTGTTGGGACTACATTCTAAGTGGCGAGTGGTGATTGAGTCTCGACTGCATCAAGAGGGAAAAAATCGCCAACTTCATTTTTTTCGGTTGATTTTTTAGGACTCGTTGGATCTGATATTTCTCACAAGTAGTCCTTGAGAAGAGCTTTCCAAAAAATTGTCGTTCGACTCTGTAGCTCAAACCGTTCTCGAGAAATGCGCATTTTCAGTTTTCCGGTTTCTAGCGGTTTACTCGATACAGGAGGAGTGTAGGGAGCAGAAAATTTGGCCGAAGCCCTCTCTCGAGATGAGCAACAAAATCTGCATCTGCCGCCGCGCCCGATCGGCGTTGCGTTCAAAGATCAAGTAGATCAGGAACTTGATCGGCTGCTGGGGAATGGTGCGATACAGCCCGCAGAGCAGTCTAACTGGGCAACTCCAATCGTCGTGATCAAAAAGCCGAATGGAAGTCTCCGGGTCTGCGCGGACTATTCGACAGGCCTCAATGCAGCCCTGAAAGACTTGAACCATCCGCTTCCCAACATGGAGGAAATCATGTCCAAGTTCTCGAGTAATAAGTTGTTCTCCCAGCTCGATCTCGCCGATGCGTATCTAAAACTGAAATTGGATGAAGAAAGCCAGCAATACACTACGATCGCCATCCATCGGGGGCTCTTCCAGTACCTTCGTCTTGTTTTCGGGTTGAAAACGGCACCCGCGATCTTTCAGAAGGCAATCGAACAGACGTTGGCCGGGCTGGAAGGAGCCCTGGTGTACCTCGACGACATTCTCGTCATGGGTCCAGACACCGAAACGCATGACCGTCGTCTCCGCACAGCGCTTCAAAGGCTCGAGGAGTGGGGCTTCCGCTTACGTCTCGAAAAGTGCAACTTCGCGCAACCGACGGTGAAGTACCTCGGACTGATCGTATCAGAGAAAGGCATCGAGGCCGATCCAAAGCGAGTGGCAGTAATCCAGACTCTGGCCTCGCCGACGTCGAAAAAGGAGGTTCGGTCTCTGCTCGGGCTCGTGAATTATTACGGGAAGTTTGACCACCTCCATACCCACAAGGCCCCGCTAGAGAGACTACTGGCGAAGGAAGAACCGTTCGCTTGGACGGAAAAGCACGAAAGATTCCTAGAACAGATAAAGAGTCTCCTGAGCGGTCCGTTGCTGCTAGCACACTACGATCCGCGACAAACGCTGATCATAGCTGCGGATGCTAACCCGACGGGAATCGTGGGTGTGCTCCTGCAACGTTACCCGAACGGAAATGAGAAAGCTGTGTGCCACATGGCCAAGTCGCTGACAAAGGCTCAGCAGAACTACAGTCAGGTAGAGAAGGAAGCGCTGGGCCTCGTTACGGCCTTGAAGCGGTTCAAACGTTTCGTTTGGGGCCGTTATTTCATTCTGCAAACGGACCACCAACCGCTCGTTGTGTTGTTCTACCCGGCCAGCACGAAAGGTCTCTCACAGACCGGACCGCAGCAAGGCTGCAGCGCTGGGCACTGCGTCTCATCGGTTTCGACTTTGATATAGAGTACGTGCGGGCGGGAGACTTCGGACATGCGGACGCACTGTCTCGGTTGATACAAAACGCCCGAACTGTCGCCGCCGATACCGACATGGAACAAGTAGTCGCCTCTATTGAAGCTGCGGGTGAGGGTCATCTCCAAGCCATCGTTTGCAATGCGCTCGATTCGCTAGGCTCTCGAGACCTCACGGCGCGACGCACAGCCGAGGACCCCGTTTTATTAAAAGTGCTGGAAAGATTGAAGGAAGGTTGGTCCAAGAGCGACAAGCAAGACCCAGATCTACGTCCCTTTGCGCTTATTGCAGATTCGCTATGCCATGTTGAAGGGATCTTGCTACACAGGGAACGGGTTGTGGTGCCGGCGGCTCTCAAATCGCAAGTGCTTGAGAAGCTCCATCTGGCACACCCCGGCGTGCGTCGCATGAAGGCGCTCGCGCGACTCCATTTTTTCTGGCCCGGGATGACAAGGGAATCGAAGGCTGCGTCAAGTCTTGCGCACGCTGCCTCGAAACGTCGTCAGCCCTAGTCAAAGTGCCTTTGTGTCCGTGGCCGAGCGCCGAGAAGCTGTGGTCGAGAGTACATGTGGAAGGGAAAGGTTTTCATCGTTGTGGTGGACAGTTTCTCGAAGTTCATCGACAGCAGAAACGGTCTAACGATACCTTCGGCAATTATTCAGGATCTTGGGGGCTCCGGACACCCTCGTCAGCGACAATGGACCCTGTTCAAGTCGGTGGAGTTCGCCGCATTCTGCGAAGAGTTGCGCACAACCCATCTTCGCTGTGCTCCCGCTATGCCCATGAGCAACGGGCAGGCGGAGAAGTCGGTCCGCTACATCAAGGATGCCATCGATGACCGAACTTCGTCACTGGATCACATTGTAGCGGCGTACAACTATACGCCCGCGACCGGTAACAAGTCCCCGAACGAAGTGTTCTTCGGACGGCAACGACGGACGCCACTCGACAACTTCAAACCGGTGAAGGCCGTCGCAGAACGCTTATCAAATTATCAACGCGGTTACAAGGAACAGTTCGATGGGCGAAACGGAATCGCCGAGCGCGCTCTCGTGAGGGGAAGACTGTCTCGATCCAGCTTTCCAACGGAAAGCGAGTCAGCGCCGTCATCCAGCGTTTCCTGGGCCGGGCTATGTTGGAGCTCGGGGTCGACGGGCAGAAGGTGGTGCGGCACCGTAACCAAGTTTGGCGAAGAGTAGCCACAGCGGCGTTAGACCCAACCGCGGCTCCGACCCCCGGAGCTTGCCCCCACTCGTGCGCCCCGAGCCCGACGCGCCAAGGCTGTCGTTGACCACAAGAAGCTCAACGGCTAAACACGGGAGGGATGTTGGGACCGGAGTTCACTCAGTCCCACGTCGTTATCCAAGTTGTAAATAAAAGTGGTCGCCATCTTTGGCTGACGATTCATTCCAGTCGGAACACTGTCCTCGTGTCGTTCTAGTTCCCTTAGCTCTCTCGGACAGGCCCTCAGAAAGACCCAATAACAATTTCAAGATTTTCCTCCCCTAGAAACCCGGAAAACGTCTATAACCGCCTCGAACTCGAGAAATACGTTTCAGAAAGCTCGTTTGGAGGTCGAATCTGAATTCAGCAGCTAAAAATAGTCGGAAAACGTTTTCAGATAATTTTGTCCACTTGAATCCGTGTTTTTGGCCACTGTGCGTCGGCTGGAGAGAATTGACGGGTTCTCGATCCGCGATAATATTCACTCGAATCAATTTCGACGTTTCTGCGTTTTTGCATTGTAGTGCTCTGTCGTACAAGGAGCGGCTCCCGAGTTGGACGATTGGGTTGACACAAAGAACGGATAGAAATGAAAATTCGATTTAAATCACTGAACAACCGAGGCTTGAGATCATTGATTCAACCTGGAACTTCGGGAGTGCACAATGGTCGAAATTATCTGATTGTGAGACCCATCTCCAAACATCTTGAGCCCCCGGGTTCTGATTCCATCTTCGGAAAGAGTGCCTTGCAGATATATTCATAGGTGGGAGAATCTCTTCCCTCCTCTTCGAAGTCCCCTCAAACCGGTCGATGATCCTCGTCCGTATTAGAGGTGTTTTTTTCTTTCCGTCGATCTTGGCCGAATCATCCGCCGAAAGTGCGTTCGCGCAGAGGGCGCTCAGAACAGAGTTGGCTCGAGACTCCAGATCCAAAACCATATTCGGAAATGGAGAAGGGAAGAAACATGAATCAACACAATCGATACTCAATTCCGCACCAGTGATGAGCTCAGAAGAAGTGTCAATTGGAGCGCCAGTACAAAGTGGCTGTTTTCTCCAGCAACTTGTGGTCGATGACACGGATTCTCTCGAACACGACCTGAATCGGTTCCGATTCCGTGCGATCCGTGATCGCCGTTTGACTCGTCGTGGAGCGACGTCCGACGTCGTAACTACGTCATCGTCGCTGACTCCGACCTCCCTAAGTGTCCATCGTGACCCCTGCAACCGCGAATTTCTCCAAGACGTCGGCCTTCGAGATAGCAGCGCGCTATACCGGTGGCTAACAAAACTTTGTGGTCGATTTACAAAAATTGTCTCTACTGCAATGATCGATAAAGAGATAGTCTAAAATCCAACACTTTGATTGTGCAACGCCCTTGAATCGCTTTGGAATCTTGGAAGATTAGTTGTCCCACGGCTCAGCCACAACAATCTAGCAGCTTCCGTCAACCTCTACTGCTGCGACTCCGGCCACACTCACCGTTACCGTGTCGTCTTTTCCGCATCAGGCAGCCATCACGCCGGGTCCCAGAGAAGAATCCAGGATGCAAGCCGCGCAGACAACGAAAATATTCTATTCGACTGCTCAGAAAAATGGGAGCTACCGGAGCAGATGACAAAAAGTTTTTCGTTCCACCACCGAAGGCTTTCTAATCCTCCGGGAAATACTGAAGGTGTAGGGAGGCAAGGGAAGGAAACATGAGATACACAGGTTCTCCTCTTAAACTTCTCACTGACAAGCTCGAGGACGAGTCCGATACGTCTGAAGAGTTCTCCGACAGGTCGCGGCCTCCAGTCAAGTCTTTTCACTCGTTACTAGGAGGTATGTATCGTCGGAAGAATTCTTTTTTAAGATATAATTTGGGCGTTTATTTTTCGTTTCGTTGCGCTTTGTTATTACGTGCCTGCAGTGGGTTCGACCCGTGTCACAGTCGCACGGAAACAATAAGTCCGATTCCTTCAGATACATGTCTTGTGTGGGGGGAGGGGGATAGACTTGGTGTTATCATCTGTTTTATCAGTACAATATCTGCTTGAGGTAATCTAGGTTCTTATTTGTAAAGTGCTTCTTGAGACTCTTTTTTAAGAACTCTCTTCGTACTACGAATGGATGGTCAATGTACATTTTGATTTCTACCGGGATGTCGTTATACAGTCGGGTTAGATTCGGGAACGTCGTTTTACGATTAAAACTTTTTACAATGTTCGGTGCGAGCAGACCTGCCTCTCTGTAGCGGGTCTGATGGTTGTGGGTTGATGACGGTAGGTTTTTTATGTATTTGGTCACGCCCGCGAGGCCGACTGTTTGGTTCGTGGACGGCTGATCTCGGTTTGTGGTGAGATCGAACCCTGTATCAAATCAAATCTACTTTTACAGAAAGCTCGGACGACCGAGCTTTGAATTCGAGAAAATGCTCGCNTGCGAGCTCGACTGTTTGGTCCGTCTCGGTTTGTGGTGAGATCGAACCCTGTATCAAATCAAATCTACTTTTACAGAAAGCTCGGACGACCGAGCTTTGAATTCGAGAAAATGCTCGCCTCCATTGCTTCCCGCAGCGGGTTTGATTTTGGTTGCAGGGATCGCTTCCGCCGTTTGGTTCGTCTGGTTCAGGAATCCGCAAAGTGAGTTTTTCCTCGAAGTTGAATTTATTCGATTCACAGACTCCCTCACACTTCACTCGGGATGAATGTTTCGATCAAAATTCTCAAGCAGACGCTGATCAGGAAGTTCGTGCCTTAACGGTCTGTAGAAATCCTTGAGGGTCGACGGTAGTTTCGAGATTCTAGGGTTGGATTGCTATCTTATACAGGGTGGTGCCAAATTCGGTTTTTCGCTATTTTCTCGAAAAATACGCATCCTGGAGGAAAAAGTGCGATGGATGACTCTCCTGGGTTTTCGATTTTACATCTTGTCGGCATGACAGAACCTTGTGAAAAAATCTGCTTGACGAGATCTGGCGCTCAAAAACCTGGTTTTCGCGTTTTCTCTTCGGTAAGCCCCTCTGAAAACTTCATGAATCGACAGATCTCGCGATTTTAAGAAAAAAGTCTTCGGTTCCATTTCTCAAAAATGCGTTATTTACTGAGTTAATCAGTCTAGAAGATTCGCAAAGAAACTCGGGTACAACCATCGAAACGAATGTCTTACAAATCCAAGGCAGAGATGTTGGGGTCCTCCCGATGTTGTAGGTTTATGTCACATACATATGCGACACAACCTCAGCTGCTGATTCCCATGACTAGCAATCAAAAAGGAATCGTGGTGAAACACATAGTCGTGAACAAGAATGGAGTTTACGTTCTAAGAACGTAAAGTACGCTCGCAGCGTACTCTTTTGTGAACGGACATTCAGTGGACGACCTCCGTGAATACCAGGGCCGTTATCCTGACAGGAGAATGCTTGTCGATTTATGAAGTTTTCCGAAGGGGGTTCCCATAGAGAAAACGCGAACATCAGGTTTTTGAGCGCCAGATCTCGTCAAGCAGATTTTTTCACGAGGTTCTGTCACGTCCACAAGATGTAAAATCGAAAACCCAGGGGAGTCATCCATCGCACTTTTTCCTCTAGGACGCGTATTTTTCGATCGAGGAAAACGCAAAAAACCGAGTGGCGAACCACCCTGTATACATGGTTGTGCAGCCGTGAAATAGCGCTTCTCTCGTCAACAAATTGACAGATCGATGCGAGATACCACAATCCTCGGGTCAAGCTGCCTCAGTTTGATCCCTCCATCGCTCAACCTTTTCTCGAGGCACGGGATTTGAAAAGTATTTTGCGGAAGGCGACTGTCCAAATGGTTTTGGAATCTCCATGAAAGCTTCCTGAAGACAACAATCAGAGAACTTTCCTTACTCTCCTTGGATTTTCGTTAATTATCAAAATCAAGTACATATATTTCTGTCTGGTCCCGCCGAATACTTTTGGTCCATTGCGATCAGAAATATCAAAGCGCAAGTCATGGACATCGATATTTCTCTTGAATTTCCCACTTGCAGACAATGAGTCATTCTTCTTATCGCTCAGATCGCTCAGAGCTTCCAAAGCTCATGTTATCAATGGACGAGAAATTAAGCGAAGTGCTCGAAAAGTGTCGGTCAAAGTTCGCTCCCAAAGTATGGTACGACCCCGAATACCTGAAAGATGAAGCGCAGAAGGAAGTGCGCGTTCATGGCATGTTTGTGCTCCATGAGTTCAAGTTCGAACTACTCAACGAGAGCATCATTTCAATTACAGGTGAGACTCGAATACAAGATATTTCAGATATTTCAGTGAAGGTATTTCAGTAGTTTTCGAACTGTGCGAAATGGACGATATTAGCCGTACGGACTTTTTGATCAGTCAGATAGGAATCTTTCGAATTCTTATCGCTTATGCGCATATTGTCCGTGAACGAGGCATTCAAAGATATTCGAATGAAGAAGGGATGATTCCCCGAAACGAATCTTATCTGCGAAACCCCTCCATGTGAATATCGATCGGGTTCTCTAGGCGGGAATGAATGGCATCACACTTCCGACCAGGATGACTTCTTCTGGGTTCTCGGAATTCCTCAATTTCGTCCGAAGAATGAAAGAGGAACTTGATCGCCGCCCCGACCGCCCTCTTTTCACTTTGCGCCTCCTTGAAGATTCTTGCACATATCTCAAAGGACGAAGATCCTAGAGTGGTAGAAAGTCTCCACAACAATGCCGAACTCGACTCGCGACAATAACGTGCAGCCAATGAATAGTTGTTTCCTTTGGATTCGAGCCGCGTTGTGAATGGAGCTCATCGAGGTTGAGACCGGCGCACAGTGTACCAAAAGCGATTTTTAGGCGGAAAAAAATATTTTGTCGTTCTAAATCAAGATTTCGGCTAGACGAAATATAGAATCATGCGCGAAAGGTATGTTTGAAGTTCGGGAAGGGAATTCGGATGAAGTACCATGCTTCCGTGTAGCGGAATGAATAAATGAACGAGTGAAGGCAACCGATAATAACGGAATGATTCAGATCAAGAGACTGTTTTAATTGGAGCTAGGTGCTCTCTCCAGAACTGTTCGACGAATATTCCGAAGTGTAAGAGTCTGATTCATCGGATGACGAAGTACCATCCAATGCCTGGAGGGTGTGCGATGAAGACGTATCTCGAAGCAACGCGGCCACTTCTGGGTCCAGGGCTCGCGACGCGGGTTTTATCGGATGATCTCTCAAAGCAGCGAGGCAGGGATCNAACTTCTCACTGACAAGGTCAAGGACGAGTCCGATACGTCTGAAGAATTTTCCGACAGCTCGCGGCCTCCACTCAAGTCTCTTCACTCGTTACTAGGAGGTATGTTTCGTCGGAAGAATTTGGTCACGCCCGCGAGCTCGACTGTTTGGTCCGTCTCGGTTTGTGGTGAGATCGAACCCTGTATCAAATCAAATCTACTTTTACAGAAAGCTCGGACGACCGAGCTTTGAATTCGAGAAAATGCTCGCCTCCATTGCTTCTCGCAGCGGGTTTGATTTTGGTTGCAGGGATCGCTTCCGCCGTTTGGTTCGTCTGGTTCAGGAATGCGCAGAGTGAGTTTTTCCTCGAAGTTGAATTTATTCGATTCACAGACTTCCTCACACTTCACTTGGGATGAATGTTTCGATCAAAATTCTTGAGCGGGCGTCGATCCGGATGTTCGAGCGTAAACGGTCTGGAGGAGTCCTCATGAATCGAGAGTAGTTTCAGGATTCTAAGGTTGGATCGCGTCGGCGGTCGTGGCGACGTGCAAACGCACCCGACACAAGACATGTAGGTCCCGGGATCGATCCCCGCCCGGGGCATTTGCATCTTCCTAGGGGTCCGTCGACTGAAGCAATACCCAAGGGTGATACCGGCGACGTTAAATAAAATTGGCTGAGTGGTTCAGCCAGGAAGAATTTATTCAAGGTTGGATCGCAATAATATAAACATGGTGATAAAGCCCTGAAATAGCCCTTTCCTCGTCAACTAGTAGATTGGTCGAGTGAAGCTGCCTTGGTTTGATCTCGTCAGCGCTCTTCCATCGTTCGATCTTTTCTCGAGGCTCAGGATAAGAGAAGTATCTCGCAGAAGGGGACTGATCAAGTGATTTTGGAATCTCCGTGAAAGCTTCCTGAAGACAACAACCAGAAAACTTCCCCAACTCTCTTCAAATTTTCGTTGGCGATCAGTAGTCAGAATCAAGTATAGTGCTACCTCGATTATATCAACCCCCGTTTATTTCGCCCCGGATTATATTACCTCTTGTGAGCCAATATCACATCTTCAGTTTGGCCTCTTCAAACGAGTATAAATTTGAAGACATCAATTGGTTGATATAATCGAGGCAGCACTGTCTGTGCCTGTCTAGCTCCCGCGGAGTAATTTCAGTCCGTTGTGATCAGAGATATCAAAGCGTGGATCTCAGACTTCAATATTTTTTTTGAATTCATCACTCACGGAATATGAGTCATTCTCCTTTCCACTTGAAGAGCCCATTTTGCTCTCAGGAGTTGACAGTCAAATGGAATCTCATGTGGAGTTCACCTTCTTTCAGGCCCCGATCTATCGGAAATAGACGAGAAGATAAACAAGGTGCTCGAAGAATGCCGGTCGAATTTCGCTCCCAAGATAAACTTCGAGCCCGAAGACTTGGAAGCTGAAGCGCGGGAGAAGTTGCTTGTCTTTGACATGTGGGTCCTCCATTATTTCAATTCCGAGCGATACAACAAGAGCATCATCTCAACGTCAGGTGAGACTTCAATACAAGATACTCCAGACCCCTAAAAGTCGCGTCTTCTTGGAGTCGATGCGTGGGATCTGAGCATGAAAAAGGAGCTTGTAGTGCCTCCATACTCGACTTGAATAGGAACACAATCCATTGATCGAATGTATCGACAAAAGTCCGCGACATGTCTCTCTTGGAAATGACTGTGGTTCCTTCTTGAAGTTCATTGGACGAATTGAGACCAACGATCACAGTTTATGGTTCGTGAATACGCCTCGACCGAATAGTAGGTTATCGTTTCTGATTATATATCACGGATATCTTCCACGCGTTCCTTGAAGACTCTCGTCTACTGCTCTCTTCACTCATCATTCGCGTGTCTCGTGGCGCACGGATCATTACACAATATGATGCATACGCTAACCCACAACATTTTTTCTAAAACCTCCTGTCCAAAAATCGTTCGGTTTCGCGCCACACGAGGTGGTATCCCACGAATCACAACTCGGTATCGAAGTAGAGAAATGCTCAAGTCGCCCGCGCCACAAAGGTCACCAAACAACGAAGTTGCCGTGAAGTCTGCTGTGATCTAATTCAACGAAGGCGACTCCAATTCATCGTTCACAACGCCCTTCCTCTGACGCGCAGAAACATATTCGAATGGAGAAGGGATGATTCCCCGAAACAAATCTCATCCGCGAAACCCTCGATGTAAATATCGACCCGATATCGGAGCTCATGCATTAGTTAGGCTTAGTGAGGCTTAGTTTCATTCCCAACAAAAAACGGACTGGGCCAGGATGATTTCTTCCGAACGCGTTCTGGGAGCTTCTCTATTCCGTCCGAAGTGTAAATTCTCAAGAGACGAATATCCCAGTTTAGTAACCCTTCTCTTAGACAATGCTGAAATCCTTTCGCGACAGTAACGAAAAACCTATGTATGAAGAACTTCTTCATTCCTTCAATCGACTCCGTGCTGTTCGCCACGTGTTGTCACTCCCGGATTTGTGTCTCGACAATTTCGTCCCTAATTCTAAAATCTCGAGAACCCCGAAGGGCCGCATACAACGAACCCCTCGCATAACAAACTCCGTCCGTGGATCTTCTCGAAGAACGACGAATTATTGTTTGACTCGGATTTCGAAATTGTCATCAAGATATTATCCCAAGCGGCCGCCGAGGATCTGCGGATGGCTCTCGAAAAGAGTTTGTCATTCGAAGATCCATTATACGTGAAGTTCGTTATACGCGGCACCTCAGGGTGATGGAATTAGTTCGCGGAAAGTTTGCTTCCAGAACAGCCATCTTGCATCGAAGTAGATCGAGTCAAGTGAATTCAAATCTACATAGATCTTCTCAGCTTATTACGCACTCACAATTGTTGTGATGATCGCTACTGAGCGCATGTTGTGGCGAACCCGAGCACACGAGGATGTCACTGAGCAAGAATATCGGTGGTGATTCGCGATTCAATGATTCTTCCAATATTTTCCGCGATAACCTCTGCGCGCCTTCTTTTCACGCTGAGAGCAATGTATTGCAGATGCTTCGTCAGTTACGGTGTGGTTGAAGATGAAGTCATTCAGGGTGCAGGGTGACTTCAATGACACGTCGGAAGGGTTTATAAGTTGTTATACACAGAGCGTTGTCTGTAGACTGACATTGAAAATGGAGTCGAAAGATGAAGATACGTTGCTGAAATTCTCCGAGTTGAAGGTGAGCATCGCGTCAGATTCGTCTTTCATCGATAATCTATACTCGTCTATTATGTTGACACTGATTCGGGCTCGATCGTCTCAATTATTCCTAAAAATTCGATTCCTCATCTAGAATGAGTTTCGGGATGATCTGTTGTGTCCCAAATATGAAGAACTCTTCGGGAAGTACAATGTTCCAAAGCATAAATTCGCGGAGCATGCCGACAAGTTCATTGATGGCTTACTTGCTGATGAATACGCCCCCGTCTTTCAGAGATGTTTCGCCGACTCAGCCACGTGAGGCCAAACTAGGAGACCCGTCTCCCATGCCAGCTGATGAGATGCCGATACCTCGCCGACTCAGAGAGCGCCAACCTCGCTGACGATTCTCGATTTTGAGTCTGCACTGTAACTCCATCGTTTCATAAATTTTTCCGCGAGTTTTCCCCCGAAATGCTGATCGCAGACTTCGCTCCCATAAAACACTTCAATAATTTGCTTCAATGGGAGCTGAGAACTTCAGATGAACGTGGGGACCAGAAGCAGAGAGACTGAATTCCTTGGAATTTTAGGAAACCCCATTCAGACATAGACTTGTGACGTTTGGAGATCCGTAAATTCTCTGAGACGAAGGGGACTAAGATTTCGATTTCCGAGTCGTCATCTGACGAGCAACAAAGGCGTCACTCGAGAAGTCTCTCTCGGAGAATTCTGGAAAATTTGAAAAAACGAATACAGAGGCGTTTGGAAATGAAAATGTGAGCCAGAGATCCCCGCAAAGCTATATGTGTAAGAGGCAGCTGGGGAGGAGTGACAGATTCTCGATTCGCGATAATATTCTTTTGAAGCATTTCATTCGAATCAATTTCGTCGTTTCTGAATTTTCGCATAATAGTGCTCTGGAAGAGAGAGAGACTCTTCAGGCCCTTACCGTGATGCTCATGAGGTCAATTCCATCGGTTCCAAAGAAGTCTGGGGCACCGAATAGACTCGTGGTTTGTTCGGTGGTTCGAGTTTGTTCGAGTTCCCAACAAATATTCTATCGACTGAAATAAGCGGTAGCGAGCACATACGCTTTCCCGATGTCCTGTTATGATTCTGCAAGTTCCGGGATACTAATTTCTCGATGTTTCCAAGTTTTCCGGGAGAATGTTCCCAAAGGCCCGTCTCTTTGGTTCTCGTGAAGATCTGCAAAGAAGAAACGGGACTCGCTTCCGTTGAAGACCAATGATATCCAGACGAGAGGTGAGTTGCGGAACTCTCTTCGAAGTTCAGAGACCTTCATCAAAACAAGAATCTTCGCAGCAGGAGAGCATCAAAGGGGGATATCTGTTTTTCATGGAGCGGCTTCCAAGTTGGACGATTCGGTTTGAAGATGTGAATTACTGAACAACCGAGGCTCAAGATCATTGATTCGATTTGAGTCTCCGGGAGTGTCGCCGCACAGTGGTCGAAAATCGGACCCCGGGTGAAGGAAATCTTCTGATTGTGAGACCCATTTCCAATCATCTTGAACCCCCATCCAGACTCCATCGTCGGAAAGAGTATCTTGCAGATATACTTATCATAGATGGAAAAATCCCTTCTATCTTCGTCGAAGTCCCCTCAAACAGGTCGATGATCCTCTTCTGTAGAAGAGGTGTTTTTTTTTTCTTCCCGTCGATCTTGGCCGAATCGTCCGCCGAAAGTGCGTTCGCGCAGAGGGCGCTCAGAACAGAGTTGGCTTCAGATCCAAAACCATGTTTCGAAGCAGAAAAGGGAAGAAACGTGAATAAACAGTCGGTACTCAATTCCGCTTCAATGATGACATCGGAAGAGGTGTCGAGTGGAGCGTGGGGACCAACAGATTGTTTTCTTCGACAATTCGTAAAACCCTCACCAAATCTGATGCCTCCCGCGATCAGGAACGCTGAAATCTCTAAGATTACGTCTTCTCACACCGAGGAACACGATACAGGTGCATTTATCCAGCCAGAGCCTCTATGGCAGTCTCGTACTCGACAGGGCACCTCGATAAAGATTCTCACCGGTACAGAGAACGCGCAGCCGTTCGGCGTTAAGACCTCATGAGGCGTGAAGGCCGAAACGATTCGATCGTCGATCCAGTTCGCGACGCGATATCTGAAGCACAAAGAGCAAACCCGTCTCCTTCGTCAACTTCGAAAGGGTAAGCCGTGTCTGTTGGCAACTCCCAAAGTCACCTTACCCAACGCTGCTCGTCGAACCAAACAGTTGAGCAGCGCCGTTCCGGTGTTCCCGCCCGAACGACTCCAGAGAGACTTGCCGACACGACGTCAAGTGTTCTAAATTCGGTTCCAAGAGGTAAATCGCTCTACCAAGAAAGACGAACAACTGCTTTGATTGCGGATCGGAACTTCCAACAAGCGCCAGATGGTTCTACAGATGTCCACTGCAGCCGCTGTCGAAAGCTCTTGAGGTCACCACCCAGGGGCGGGTCCAGGAATGGCTCGAAGGGGAGGGGCGATTGCAGATTTTCAGTGTCCCCAAGTACTTTTCCTCCGCGAAAAGGCGATTGAGAACTGATTCTTCATTCTCAAATTCGTCGCTCAAAAAGAGTTGTCTCAATCCTTGATGATTTCTGGAACTGCTTCTGCTGATCTGTATATTCTGCCTGAGAGGCTGCGCTCGAGGGGGGATCCGCCTCCTGGGTTCGCCACTGTCACCACCAGACAATTCTGTACACAGCGGGTGCCTCGATCATTCATGGCGGTTGAGAGCCACAGCGAACGAAACGAAAGAACAAACAGCTACAATGAATCGAGCCGTTATTCGAAGCGTCAACACAATTCAATTTATCGTTCATCCGAGAGAATCATAAATAAAACTGGAAACTCGAAAACTGAGATGCTTTCCCCGGGCGTCCTTCTTGTATTTGATAGTTTTTTGAAAAGCCGTTTCCAGACATAATTTGAGAGAGGGGTTCTTCAGAGTTTCCCGAAGAAGCCTCAGGGGTTCCCGCGGGGGAAGAAGGTTGGGAACCTCTGCTCTTGTTGACTGAGCCTCCGAACAACTTGTGGCAACTTCGATTTTCAACACTCATCAGTAGGGCAACCAGAAGTATGCAAATGCAGACAAAAGCGTATATGCGCATATTTTGAAGATTTCGCTCCCGATATGCGCCGAAAACCTGCATTCTTCGGGATGCGGGAACCTAGCTGGAAACTTGTGCTCATATAATTTGTACTCGCTTTCGAATCGTCTCCAAATTTTCTCCGTAGGTGTGATCCAGATCTTCCAGATTGTGATCTTTACGAGTAAGACTTCCGAATTGAAGACAGGGTCTGAGTTCCCAAAATCTCGACTCCCAATGTCAAATGTGGCGACAATTATGGGATGGAGGGAGTATTTCAAAAACTTTGTTTGAAAGCGTTCCCAGAACCCAGGACGTTCACACTCTTCGCGTTCCCTGAAGTTCGCGCTGGCTGTGTCGTGTAATGTTGGGAAGTCGCTTTCTCCACAAATTGTGGCTCTCCGAGATAACCGACGATCATATTTGCTTGAAAATCTTGAAGCTTTCACATTCGTGGCTCACAAGAAGATAAATTACAGGGGTTACATCAAGTGTTACGTTCGACGTTCGGAGCTCGCATACTCGAATTGCAAATCTTGCGATTTTCTTTCGACATGCATATTTTTCGTTTTCACATGCATTTTTCGCGTTCTTTTCCCAATCATAAAAGTCGGTTTCTTCTTGGAGATTGTGATCTTCTCTGACAGAGAATGAGCAACTACAAAAGGACTCAGGCAATGAGGGACTCAACACGATACTATGAAGGGGTTTGTTCTTCTTCCCTTCACTCTGAGGGTGTGTGTACCCAATTCATTCCTGGTCTCCCGATTTAGGATGTTCGTGTGCTTCAGCCGTAAGTGAGCGTCTCCAAATCAAATTGTGATCAGAGGGAGGAGCGACTGTGAGCCAAAATTCTTGTCAAGAAACCTCGTGATCGGTAGCCCGGGATCCCGCTGAAGAATTCGAAATGCAAAACGCGCAGACGACGAAAGTATTCTATTGGACTGCTCACGAAAGATGGGAGCCACCAAAGAAGAGGATAAGAAGTCTTCCGTTCCACTAACGAAGACTTTCTAAACTCCCTGGGAATACAGTTGGTGGAGGGAGGCAGAGGAAGAAAACATGAGATACACAGGTTCTCCTCTTGAACTTCTCACTGACAAGGTCAAGGACGAGTCCGATACGTCTGAAGAATTTTCCGACAGCTCGCGGCCTCCACTCAAGTCTCTTCACTCGTTACTAGGAGGTATGTTTCGTCGGAAGAATTTGGTCACGCCCGCGAGCTCGACTGTTTGGTCCGTCTCGGTTTGTGGTGAGATCGAACCCTGTATCAAATCAAATCTACTTTTACAGAAAGCTCGGACGACCGAGCTTTGAATTCGAGAAAATGCTCGCCTCCATTGCTTCCCGCAGCGGGTTTGATTTTGGTTGCAGGGATCGCTTCCGCCGTTTGGTTCGTCTGGTTCAGGAATGCGCAGAGTGAGTTTTTCCTCAAAGTTGAATTTATTCGATTCACAGACTGCCTCACACTTCACTTGGGATCAATGTTTCGATCAGAACCCTCGAGCGGACGCCGATCAGAAACGAGCATGAACTGTCGGGGAAAGTGCTTCTCAGTCGAGCGTGGTTTCGAGATTTTAGGGCTGGATTGTGTAACAGCCTAGTTCGGGGGACCTGGTTGGATTCCCTAGGAGAGTGATAACACCAATCGTTGAGTTGACTTCCTTTATTCGGCACTTAACTTCTCAACTCGGCGTCTCACCGGCTCACCGGCCTGACGCTCTCAGCGCAGTTTTTTCTTCTCGACTAACCATCTCTATCATCTGCTGCTGCCGCTAGACGGCGCTACCAACGCTGGCTGTAAAGATCTCCGCGGCGCTTACA